>PVJX010016760.1:5699-39769 GCA_004027295.1 Dolichotis patagonum | reverse complement strand
ACAGAAAATCAGCAAAGACATAACAGAACTGAATCACACCTGTGAACAAATGGACTTGATAGATGTATACAGAGTGTTCCATCCAACAACATCAGAATACACCTTCTTCTCAGCAGTACATGGGACATTCTCTAAAATAGACCATATACTAACCCACAGAACGTATTTAAGTAAATGCAAAAGAATTGAAATTTTCCCATGCATGTTATCGGATCATAGTGCTGTGAAACTAGAAATTAATGATAAAAGAAATTGCAAAAAACCTACAAACACATGGAAATTGAATAATACACTCCTGAGCAATCAGTGGGTCACAGAGGAAATTAGAAAAGAAATTAAACAATATTTACAAGTAAATGAAAATACAGGCAGAACTTACCGGATTTTGTGGGATTCAATGAAAGCAATTCTGAGAGGAAAATTTATTGCATTGAGTTCCCACATCAGGAACACAGAACGAACACAAATAAAAAACCTGATGCTACAACTCAAACATCTAGAAAAAGAAGAGCAAGCCAAGCCCAAAGCCAAAAGAAGGGAGGAAATTATAAAGATTAGAGCAGAAATTAATGCAATAGAGACTAAGAAAACAGTACAAAGGACCAATGAATCAAAGAGTTGGTTCTTTGAAACAATAAATAAAATCAATAAGCCCCTGGTCAACCTTATTAAGAAAAGGAAAGAAAAAACTCAAATTCATGCAATAAGAAATGAAAAAGGTGAAATTACCACAGACTCAGTGGAAATACAGATGATCATCAACACCTATTTTGAAAACCTCTACTGACATAGGTTCGATAACACTGAGGAAATAGACAGATTCCTAGATACATATGAACTACCAATGCTGGATCAGGAAGATATAAAACTGCTGAACAACCCAATTTTTATTACTGAAATTGAAAATGAAATTAAGTCCTTGCCTACAAAAAAGAGTCCAGGCCCAGATGGATTCACTGCAGAATTCTACAAGAAATACAAAGAAGACTTAATTCCAACACTCCTGAAACTCTTCAATGAAGTTGAAAGGGAAACAATTCTTCCTAAGTCATTCCTGGAAGCAAATATCACTCTAGTACCAAAACCAGAAAAAGACTCAAGTAAAAAAGAGAACTATAGGCCAATAAACCTAATGAACATAGATGCAAAAATTCTCAATAAAATATTGGCAAACAGGATGCAGCAAATCATCAAGAAGATTGTACACCATGAACAAGTAGGATTCATCCCAGGAATGCTGGGATGGTTCAACATATGCAAAATAATAAATGTAATCCATCATATCAATAGAGCCAAAAGGAAGAACCACATGATCATCTCTATAGATGCAGAAAAAGCTTTTGATAAAGTCCAACACTCATTCATGATAAGAACCTTACAGAGAATTGGAATAGAAGGTCTTTATCTCAATATGGTAAAGGCCATCTATGACAAACCAACAGCCAGCATCATATTGAGTGGTCAAAAACTGAAAGCCTTTACCTTAAAATCAGGCACAAGAAAAGGATGTCCATTATCACCACTGCTATTCAACATAGTACTGGAAATACTAGCCAGAGCAATATGACAGGAAAGAGAAATAAAAGGAGTAAAGATAAGAAAAGAGGAAGTTAAATGATCATTATTTGCAGATGACATGATACTTTACATAGAAGACCCCCAAAACTCTATTGGAAGACTCCGAGATATAATAAATAAATTCAGAAAGGTAGCCGGATACAAAGTCAGTACTCAAAAATCAATAGCATTTCTATACACTAACAACAAAAGTACTGAGAGAGCAATAAGAGAAACTACACCCTTTACACTAGCATCCAAAAAAATGAAATACTTAGTAATTAATCTCACAAAAGAAGTAAAAGAGCTATACAGCGAAAATTATAATACCCTGAAAAAGGAAATCGAAGAGGACCTCAGAAAATGGAAAGACATCCCCTGTTCATGGATAGGAAGAACAAACATTGTGAAAATGGCCATTCTCCCAAAAGTACTGTACAGATTCAATGCAATCCCAATCAAAATTCCACTAACATACTTCATAGATCTAGAGAAATCACTCCTAAAATTCATCTGGAACCAGTAGAGACCTAGAAAAGCAAAGGCAATTCTAAGCAACAAAGGCAAGGCAGGAGGCATCACAATCCCCGACTTGAAATTATACTACAAAGCTGCAGTAATAAAGTAAGTATGGTACTGGAATAGAAACAGACCAGAGGATCAGTGGAATAGATAGGAAGATACAACCACAACCACAAACCCACTCCACCACCTTATCTTTGATAAAGGGGCCAAACATACTCATTGGAAGAATGACAGTCTCTTCAACAAATGGTGCTGGAAAAATTGGCTGTCAATATGCAGAAGACTAAAACTAGACCCATGTCTAGCACCATACACTAAACTAAAATCTAAATGGATCAAAGATTATAAAAACAGAAACACTAAAACTGCTGGAAGACAAAATATTTAAAAATCTCAAAGATATAGGGTAGGAAGAGAATTCATGAACAAGAACCAAACTACATGCGAAATACTTCCCAGAATCAATAACTGGGACCATATCTTATTAAAGAGTTTCTGCGTGTCAAAAGAGGTTTCCAGCAGAGTGAAAAGAAAACCCACAAATTGGGAAATAATCTTCATGGACAGTTCCTCATACAAAGGACTTCTGTCTAGAACTTATAAAGAATTAAAAAAATCAGCCCCTCGAAATTCAAAGACCCAATCCAAAAATGGGCATCTGAAATGAATACACAGTTCTCAGATGAAGAAATACAAATGGCAAATAAATACATGAAGAAGTGTTCATTATCATTAGTCATGAGAGAAATGCAAATTAAAACCACACTGAGATCCCATCTCACTCCAGAAAGAATGGCCAGGATATAAAAGACTACCAACAACAAGTATTGGCGAGGCTGTGGGGAAAAAGGAATTCTTCTGCACTGTTGGTGGGAGTGTAGACTGGTGCAACCACTGTGGAGGTCAGTCTGGAGAGTCCTCAGAAAGTTGGGTTTGGAAGTCCCATTTGACCCTGTTATCCCACTTCTGTGTATGTTCCCAGAAGAACTGAAAACATCATACCATGGTGATACATGTGCACCCATGTTTATAGCAGCACAATTTGTAATAGCCAGATCCTGGAAACAACCTAAGTGCCCATCAACTGAGGAATGGATAAAAAAGTTGTGGCATTTTTATACAATGGAGTACTACTCAGCTATAAAGAATGATCACATTGAGATATTTATAAATAAATGGACACAACTTGAGACCATTCTCTTAAGTGAAATAAACCAAACCACAAGGGTAAATACCATATAGTCTTCCTAGTATGAGAGTTGATAAGAGTTTATAAGACTTTATGGTAAGCATGAGTCCCCATCTCATAGCTTTGAAGCCTTTCAATGTTTTCATTCACCAGTTGGAATGGTTTTATTCTGTTTTGTTTGACTATATCATGCGTGATGATATGAACAGCTGTTTTGAAGAAAACAAAACATTATGACAGCTATTGCTGATTTAATATCATCGTTCTTAGAAGTCCTACCATGCTTCTATTGTTCTACTACCATTGGTTCTATCTATCACATTGTGTCTTATTGGGATTTGAATATGTGTGATAGTTTAAACAAAATTTTTCTATCAAAAATGAGATATTATAGTACCCATTGATCATTTTCTGTTATTCGGTTCAGAAAGCCCTGGAATTCTTTCACTCTATGCATGGCTTTATACTATTGTGTTATGTTTGATATTGTTGTATTTAAAACTATGCTCAACTATAGCAGAGTAAATGATATGGTGATAGCTACTGTTGATGTCCGGTTGTCTTAATGTAAAGTACTGTGTTGCCTATGTTGTCCTGTTTTGATCTGCTCTGTACTGCCCTCTTTTGTTTTATTCTTTCTAAAATTAAAAATTAAAAAAAAGAAAGTCGCTGTACTTGTTTGAAAGTGTACTTCTTCTCACTGAGAACAATTCCATTTGGACAATTCTTTGCATATTGGATAGATATGCCTTCCTTGTGTCCCTTTTTGTTGCTGAGCATTCAGAAAGCACAAAAAAACTAAACATTGATCT
The DNA here is from genome assembly GCA_004027295.1 of Dolichotis patagonum. Taxonomy (NCBI): domain Eukaryota; kingdom Metazoa; phylum Chordata; class Mammalia; order Rodentia; family Caviidae; genus Dolichotis; species Dolichotis patagonum. The sequence continues at coordinate 35,686 of PVJX010016760.1, read as the reverse complement.
GTGTGAACAGCACAGAAAGGCCAGGATATTATTACAGCTAAAGCAAATTTTGAGATATATTTTGATCATCTATTTCAAGTGAAAATTTCTTTTAAATCACATGCTGTGTAGAATTCTCTACTGTTTCACCTCAAGATGTCTTTGTGCTAAGAGAAAATACTCTGATACTTGTTTAAATAGTAAGGCAGACCTTACTCTGATGGAGATGTGCAATGGGGAGCAGATGTTGAGCTCAACTCCAAATACAATCAGGGAAAAGTGAGGATGATTAGGCAGCAAGCAACAAGGCAGGGTAGTTGGTGATGTAAATTACTACAAAGAAATGGAAATGAAGGAGATTCTGACTCAGACCCCATTAGTCACTAACCTTCCCTAACAAGAAGGAGATTCTGACTCAGACCCCATCAGCCACTAACCTTCCCTAACAAGAAGGTCCCAGGGCAAGCAGGCACCATCCAGGGAAGGCAAGTAATTTCTGTTTTTAAAGAAGAATGTGAGTATGAATTAGCAAGAGTGTGTAGGTGTGTGGTCATTTACAAGACTTTCTCACTGCTAACATAAATACTCTGATTTTTCTCTGCATTGACATTGTAAGATTGCAAACTTAATGTAAGTTGAGAAAACCTTGGGTAGCAAAGTGACAAGTGAGAGTAGAAGTTTCATGAGCAAACCACTGGACACAAATAGAAACATGTTATGAAACCATTAGGCTTCAGAAACCCATAGTGACCTCAATGCTGGGATTTCCTAGTTTACTTGTGAAAAAGCTGTTATTTTCTCTCTTTTTTCATCAGACAAGTTTTTTCATCAGGCATTTTGCATACTCCCTGTGGCTGTGCCACTGTGGGCTTCTGATGAAGTCTTCAGGGTAAAGCTGGTGTCTGTGGCCTCAAGCAATCTCTTCTAGCAGAAATTTATTGGATTGTGTCTATGTGAGGCAGACTTGCAGGCCAGCAGCAGGCTACGGGAGCCTTTGAATCAATTCTGTGTGCCCAGATTTCCCTGGGCTCAGCTTTAAGGGTGGAGAGGGTACAGGAAGAGGTAGATGTGGTCTGAGCAGTGACCTGACACTCCCATTTATGTGGGCTTGAGAAGTCTACTACCTGCCTGACAGGACACTCATTTTAACTGAAATGACACTGAAGATTGTCAGCACTGTGCCTGGGCTGTAGATACATCTGCAAATCTATGAATATATCTTATTCTTGTATGGTATTTTGCTGTTTCCCACTTGGTCAGATCACCAGGTGGGTTTTCTAGGTGCAGACACTTTCTAAGTCCACAGATGGCTACTGACTATGCTGTCCTGGGGTGAAGACTAACTTCCATATTCCTGATCATCATTTTCCTGCTTACATGTGCTCCTCACAGCAAACAAATTAGGTTGGCATTGCTATGCCCATGGTACAGATGAGAAACTTAAGCTTATCTCAGCTCTAACCACCAGTGAGTGATACAGCACAATTAGAAGCCACTTGGATGCCACTTTGAGATCGCAACTGAAGCCCATAATCCACAGAGTTCTTGCCATAATGCCTGGCTATCTCTGCAGCAGACCTGAAGGGAGCTCCAGCCTAGGGCCAACACTTCCTTCTTCTGTGGCTCCAGCACAGAGCCTGACTCTCCACCAGTGGGTACTAGGGAGTACCTGTTGAGTGAACCTTTGAAATCCCAGCTGCTCTCTGCACTATTCCAGTATTCCCAACTCCATCAGAGCCACAGGGGCTGAGAGAGAAGGGTTTCCAGGTGCTTTGTAGTGGTAAGCACACTTCCAGAGCACAAGGTGGAGACAGCACAGGCCAGGGGCTTAGTAAGAGCTGGCCTCCTCTTCAGAGGAATTCCCAAGATCATTAAGGGGAACAGTGATGGGGATGATATTCTAGTTGGGATCAGAAACTGACAGTGTTGGAGCTGGCCAGGAAATTGTGAGTAGTCTCAGAGAGCAAATACATGCCTTTCTTCTCCCCCACTGTGAGACCCTCTCAGCTGGTTTCAAGGCTGCTGAACAACAAAGTAGTTCCAAATTTGGGCCTAAGGAGTCCTCCTCCCATTAGATTGAGGGGTTTTCAACTGTCTGTAAAGTGAGGTTCAGGACCATGCAAAAGGCAAAGTGGCCTGGAAGAGGTTCAATGTTTGCCTGTTTGCTGGGAAGTGGGAAGTCTGCTCAAAGTTTCCAAACAACAAGCATCAGCAGGACACTGGAGGCCATCATACTGCTGGGACAAAGATGGCTCTGGCCTGGCACATGTACTCTCCCCTGATTCTGTGAGAAGGCTGAGTGGGGACTCCCCACATACCCAGCATGGTGGAATCTCTTTCTCCTCCCCTATCCTGTCCTGTCTCTCTTCAGGCTCTCCAGGTTGGCCAATGGGTAGATTCTGACTGGCAGTGGGGTCCTGATAGGACAGAAGTCCATGTAAAGTAAATGGTCAGATAGAAAGACAAACATAAACAGGTGACACTTCTGGAATGAGCTCCAGACAAGCTCCCAAGAAGACTGACCTCTGACTAAGGCCATGAGCCTTGTCTAGTACAGTGTAATCGGCACTTGGCAGCAGGGCCTGCTCAAAACATTGCACTGATCCCCTGGGTTTTTGCACCCTGGCAGGAAGATATGGGCCAGTTCTACACCTCTGGGATGCAGGCCCTGGTCAGACTGAACCAGAAAAGCTCATTCTCAGCATCCCTGAGACATAACCTGTGCTTGGACACCTTTTGGGAGGACTTTCACTACTTGTCAGCTCTTCTACTCCATACAACTCCAATTGTCTCTTTTAAAATCAGTTTGTCATTTAATTTCCTCTACACTCTCTCTGTGTCCATAGAAAATAAAGTTTGATTGGTGATTAGAATAGAAGAATCTGGCACCTAATCTTTCTGGGTATCACAGATCAAGTTTTTAGAAAAGAGGAGAAAAGGCATGGAGGGAAGGAGAGGATAGTGGAGGGGAAGGAAGGAATAAAGTAGGTAGAATACACCATTACTTGCAGACTGACTTTATTTTCTCTGCACTTTTGTAACTGTAATCATACTGATAACAATATCAATACTTTCCTCAACTGAGGTCCAGAAGACCCTGTCTAGTGAAAACCTACTATTTCTCAGCCAAACATATGACAAGATCCAGTGCACAGTGCGATCTTTCAGAGCCTGAGATCTGATCCACATGATTCCTCTGGGAGCAGCATACAGGACTCATTACTACCTGTACTTCCTAGAGGGCTTGATCTGTGACCAGCCCAGTGTGACAGCTCCCTTACCTAAGGTATTCCTTCTCCCCTCAGAACAACACAGCATGGCCAAAATAGGTTGTATGAAAGGTTAACAGTGAATGTTTGCACATGAGGATGCTAACACTCAGAGCAGCGCCCTGACTCTGTTGAAGCTGCTGGATGGGTTAGAGATAGTCATGAGGATGGAGCCCTTCTCCTCCCTTTATGGCAATTCCTTGCCATCTCTGGAAGTCCCTGTGTACCCTGGCTTTCTATTCAACTTCCAGCACAGGTCTGTCCCCTTCCCAGAGTCATGAGGCAGGGTGCAAGGAGCTTCATCCTATCTGTGGTCACAAAGTGTGCAACTTTTGGGATTTCTTCCTGTTACTTCTAACCAAGGTCACTGAAACTAAGGGAAGGAAAAATGAACTACCAGTATCAATCTCAGCTTGTAGGTAGGTTCTGTGATCTCATCTAATGCCACCCATCACCCTCAGAGGTGAGAATTATATACACACAATAAGGTGAAATTCAGAAAAAGAATGCAATCATTTTGGTTTCACCACAGATCTGCTCAGCTCCAAAGTCTGTTATGACCCCACCCCAGGCTGAGCCAAGGGGACCAGTCACTATCTGAAGACAGCTTTCTTCTCTAACTTCTACCTGGACCATTTGTGTTGGATTGGAAAAGAGTTCAGCCTGATATTTCTCTCCTTTTCTTACTAAGTCTTTACTAATTACCTGCTAGGTGTCAAGCCTCTATAAATAGCATAAGTGGATTTCCAAAGATATGCCCAGTCTATGGTAATGGTTGAACCCAAATACCACTGACTATCTCAGCTTCCTTCCAATATTGATCTTCTCCTGAAACCAAACTGTTGGGAGCTTCTCTGTCTGGTGAAAATATATGCCCCTTCCCTGTAACTCTGCTAATTCCATCTTCCTTACTCTAACAATTCCACTTACCCAACACTATGGTTTCTCTTAACCCTTTTGTAGATCTGAATGAAGAACTAGTGTCTTACTGCTAGCTAGATATCTCACCCTGAAGTCATACCAAACAAATGTTTGAGATGTCCCATGTTTATCATTCTTATCTCTATCCCTCCATTTATTCATTCTTCAGTTCAACAGACAGGAGCACCTTTTGGTGAGCACTGTACTGAGTTCCCCTCACTGAGTGATGAGAAGAATAGAGCTCAAGGTCAGCTTGTATAGGCAGGCACTGCAGGTTGAGTGTCAGTGCCAGGTGAGAGGAAAACTAAATGTGAGGCCACTGCAGAGGAGTGTGACTGCAAAAGTTGTCAGAGAAAGTTTCTTGTCCCTGACTGAACCATGACTTGGCAAAAGAAAGACTACTGGTCAGGTGGGGGAGGGAAGGTGTTTGCTGGCATAGATGAATTTTATGTATGGAACAAATGAAGACAGTGAAGCTCCTTGGATTGTAATTCACTCTGCTCTGAGAAGTGTAAACTAGGGCTCCACACATGCACACAATGTTCCCGAAGAGAATGGTGCAAAGCAGGACCTGATCTTGGAGTCTCTTTCATGCCCTTCACAGACACAGGATAGATGTCATGATGTGGCTGGAGGAGAGTTCTGTTTGCTCAGGGCCACTTGAGAAACCAGGTAGTGACACAAGCACAGAGGCAAAGAAAATCTTGTTACATGTTGCTTGTGCCACTTGGCAGAATGACTTAATGTCATCGAATTTCATCTTCTTCATCTTCAGGATTATCATAGTGCTGGACAGAAGACATGAGTGCCCCACACAGAGTCTACCAGGGAGCGGGTCTCACATGGCAGCTCTGTGTGTCACAATATTCATGTTCATGACAACCTGAAACCAACATGGAGCTTGCAGTGAGAACTCAAGAAGGGTTTGTGGGGATGAATCCATCAGCAGAACAGCTCCAAGGGAGTGCTGACAAATGAGTGAATAATTTATATGTCCAGAACATTTTTAAAAAACCCATTATTCCTTCTCCCTGCGCACAATGACTTGGGTAATCACCATGCATTAGTTAATTCCATAGCCCTGTTGTGAGTCTTAATAATATTTCTTCCTCCTAATTCAAAATATTCATTCCAAGTGGTTCCAACTTCACAAATAAATAATTGCTGAAGGAAAATGGAGGTTTTCCATCTGCCTAGTCCATTTTCCATCTGTTCCTACAAGCTCATGGTAGGACAGGGCTGGGTCGTGAGGCCTGTTGATTAGTCCTGATTTAAAGATGAATGGCTTCATCCCAGATGGACTGTGAGCTAGGGAGACAGATTGTTTTCCACTGTTATTAGTTACTATGTGGTGATGCAATTTAAGAGACTGGAAGTGGATTGGAATGTACATCCCATAAGGATGGAAAAGAGAATCACACTGCTGGAGCCCAACCTCCAGGCTCTGTACACACTACAAAGTACCACTCCATGCCTGCAGCAATCCAACAGGCACATACAGTTGTGTTCACGGAGGAAAAGGGAAATGAAGGTCAAACAGGATTAAAAACCTGCTTAAGGTTACAAACTTTGTAAAGGGGAGTTAGAACTGCTTTCATAATCCAGTTCCTTTCCCCAATACCAGAGATTGAAAACACTACTGTGATGTTTGGGAATAACACAGCCAAGAATTTGTGATTGGGTTTCTTTTAATAACCATGATGTATTACAAAGAAAAATCATCCAGTGAAATAAGGCTGATACCCTATCAAGACCTTACACTGGTGTGGTACAAGACAGATGAAGAGAGCCATTTCCATAGGAATCAGAACAGAGTCTTACATAGAGGGAGCTGTAGATTTGTGTGCTAGACCCTGACTTGTTACCAGACTGGAAATGACAAATTTATGTCTGAATTTGTTTTCCCCAACTGAAAGGTTATAGCTTATATGATTTGCATTCTCCCATGAACCTCACAAAGGAGAGCCAGGCATACTGAGAAGGATGAGGAAAAAATGCAGTGGGCATGGGAGGACAGACTGTCAACAGTAACTTTCTGCACAAACCTAAGATGTCATTTTCACTTCTATATCTCAGTGCAACAAGGTAAGTAGCTTGTGTCTGAGTCTGTCTCAATGATTATGTCATTGAGACAGTCTGGTTACAAAAATTACTATCTGAATAATGTGGTGCTTAGTGCTTTGGTTGATTTACTTCTGATGGAGCAGGCAATGTAAGGGCCTGGACCAGCTGCAGCCCACATGCTGAGCCCCTGTAAGTTAAGAGTTCACCAGGATAACATCTTGAATACAATATTTGTCATATTTACAAAGTAAGCTTACAATGGCCACCTATAGAGCCAGGTGTGGGAGGATGCTAAGGGTTGTGAGTAAGCTGGAAAAGCTGAAAGATCCAGTCAAGGTGGAAGACTTGGTGCTAATCCAGAGTCCTGTTGGTAGGAAGCCAGAAGTTCTACAGTGGGAGGCTGATGGGTCTGTGTTGGAAGCCTGGAGAAGATGTCCAAAGGAGATGGTGATGATGGGAGCTCCTCCAAAGAAACAAAAGTGAGACTTCCTCCGTCATTCCCATTTCATCCCATCCAGGCTACAAGCTCATTGGTTGGTGCCACCCACATTCAAGGCAGGTCCTCCTTCTCCAGCAAGTCTACCATCCAGACACATCCAGAACTGAGTTAGCCAATCAGCAGAGGATTTCCTATTCACGTTGACACCACAGTTACCTGTCACATCTTCTATGGCACCTTAAAGAAGGCGGACAATGTGAGCACCCAACCCAGACACTTGAGGTGCATCCTTTACTCCCTGCTCGTGAGAGTTTGTCACCTTGCTAAAGTTACTAAATCTGTTTCTTCATTTTATGAAATGGTTCACACATCAAATTCACATTGTTAACCTGAAACAATAATGTGTTTGAATGCTTAGAATAGTTTAAGTTATTCTAAGCTATGGGTCAGGACATAACAACCCTTGAGAACCTGTTATTATCCGATCAACCCCATTATCGATGTCCTTCTGAAGGCCTAATGTCTACATTCCCATGACTAGCAGGTATCTCATCACAACTCCAGAGTTTCCATCACTGGTCGAAGCAGAGCCCACTGGGAATGTGTGTAAATATCCCTCATTTCCGGGGCAGCCTGTGGCACAGAATCACGGAATCGAAAGCCAACAGTGCTGAGAGGGAGAACCAGGCACTAGAAAGCCATTCCTTCAAGCTGAAGTCCCTGGCCACCACATCAAGACTTACCTGAGATATTAGGCTCACTTATGCTTGTTATTCCATATAACATCAGTCTCCAGAGATAGCTTTGGGATTACATGGTCCAAAAGTATCTGTTTCACTGAAAATAAACCCAGAAGGCCCAAGGTGGCTCCCATTCAGTGGTAAACATGATCTTTTTGTGTCTGCTGTCCTTCAATCTTGCCTCCAAAAAGCACCCTACTCCAGCCTGACTGCACCTGGGGTCAAGGGCACCAGGATACCAAGTGACAGCAATGTAGTTTTCCCATGCCTGGGTCCAACCTGGAGGATTTGAGGGACATGAGGAGAAAGGAGTCTGCAGGAAACAGCAGCAGTCTGAGTCACACTGTTTACTGCCCATGACACTGGCTCATCAGAAAGAACACAGGATCTGAATGTCAGCCAAGGTGAGTGCCAGAGCACCACCTGTGAAGACAGCACATTCCCCCTTCCCCTCCCTTTTCTTCCCTTCCCTTCTCTCCCACCTCCATCTTCCATTCCTCTCCTCTGCTTTCCTCTGCCCTCTCCTCCCCTGCCCTCTCCTTCTCTCCCCTCTTCATTCCTCTCCCTCTAGTAGGAAGCACTGATAATCAACACACTAACACAGATTGAAGAGGACAAATAAAAAGTGTAAATGTGAGTTGTCTCTCTTAGTTTAGAAATCAGACTTTGGGACCACATAGCTTGGTTTCAAATCCCACCTCTTCCAATCAATAGCTGTGTGGCCTTGGGGAAGATTCTAGTCATCACTGTGACTAAGTTTGCTCATCTCAAATGTCATGTTGATATTATTACCCATCCTGTGTTGTGGAGGGCACTGAGCCCAGGGGGTTGCTCCTAGTAAATCCTGTGCACACTGCTGACCACAGTATTAGTGTCTACCACCTCTCTCTCCTCTGCCTCTTCCTAGTGAAATAGTTTTCCAGAAGAAATCACAAAAGTGTGAAGTAGCCCAGAAGCTAAATTTTCCTCCAGATTTTGAGGATCAGGATTCAACTGCTCCCACTGCTGCCTCAAGCTGGACTCATACCCTGCTGTCTGCTGGTACCAGAAACCCTGCACTTGCAGCAACCCCTGCAAGTGCCCAAGGACTTGTGTCCTGGATGACAGATCAAGTTTCAGACTGAAGTCAATGCTGTCATGATTTTCTCCAGGTGGAGGAAGCGTCCTACCCACAGTAGGCTCTGAAGCTGGGCAGGGAGGGGATCTGTTTTGTTTAACATGCTGGGCCTGTTGAATGGATGGGTGTGGAGGTTGAAATCTTGGCACCTCCAATTCCTATAGAAATCTCCATCCAGATGCTAAGCTAGGTCACCATGTTCTTCACTCAGAGAGGTCCAGAGACTGGTAAGATGGGCGCCCTCTGTCTTCAGAAAAGGAAACACACCTCCAGTTACAAGGACTGGATGCAGATGTGGAAGAATGATCCTGCAGCCCTCATAAGGTAAACACAGTTGAGGGCGTTAATTACTTATGTCTAAATAGGTGATGGAGAGGAGGCTGAACTAACCCTAACCTAACCTGATCTAATGTTACACAATTGTATAGCCTGTATGTATTTATAGACTGTACCCTATAAATACATGAAGTTAGGTGACAATTAAATTTTAAAAAAATTGAGAAAGAACCCCTCATTAAGTTGTAAGGCCATGGTTGCAGTGTTGCATGCCTGTAATCTTAGCACTCTGAAAGACTGAGGCAGGGGGATTGCAAGTTTGACCACATGCCGGGAATTTAGCTACTTTATGAGACCGTGTCTTAAAACAAAACTTTTTTAAAAAACACTGGGAATTTGGCTCTGTGTGAAGCCCCTAAATTCCATCCCCAGTACCACAAATAAAACCAAAAACAAAGAAAAAAAAAGAAAGGAAAGGAAGGAGGAAGAAAAACCTGTGCCTGGCACCTGTGAGTATTAGCCCATCTTCTCCTCCCGGTTGCCTTCTGAGCTTGGATTTTCCGTGCCTAGTTGTCGCTGTAGAGCTGAGGCTGTACAGCTGAGGCTGTAGTGTTGGCAGGAGAATTTGGGCTGAAGCCACAGGACATAAAAGAGGAAGAATGGCTACAGAGCCCAGACTTCACAGGGCTCCTTCTGTCCCCCAGGGACTGAAATTCTCCCTGGAAATTGAGTCTGAGCTGGAGAGAGGCCAGTCAAGGTCAGGGCAGAGGGTACCAAGAGGCCTTGTCCACAGGTCTGAATGCCTCTCTGGCCTGGGTATCAGTCAGCTAAAGAGGAAGCATCACCTGCAGACAGAACACCCACATCTAGCCCTGACACACTTGGGGAGAAGCCTGAGGACTAGACCTCCTGGCGTCCTGAATGCAGACACACAGATCCCACTGAAGAGCTGCAAGTGGCGCCATCCTGTGGCAGCATGGCGGAGTTGCGGCCCAGTTCTCCACTCCTAGCCTCCCAAACCCTGAGCTTCAGCCAGATGGGCACCAGGGAGCACCAGGATTGAAAAGGGATGGGTGCCCCTGATGCAGCTTTCTAGTAGGTTCAGATAGCTCAAAGTGGTGATGTCTACGTTACAGTTTGAGAAAGACTTTTGAAATAGTTTTTTAATTCTATAATTTTCAATAGTACAGTGGGATACAAAACGTGACAGACCCCTGAGTGCAACTGAAGTGACAGGAACCTCAGTCTTCCCATCTCTAATCAGCTAGGGCTCAGTGGAGAGCACCCAAAGACTTGCTGCTGCCAGTTCCCCACCCAGCCATTTGCTTTCCATTTTTTTACCCTTTTTAGTAATTGGATTTCTTGTAGATCATAAGTAACAAACTGATAATTTATTTACTTTTAGTTGTGACTACTGAAAATGATTTCAAAAGTAAAGTATCACTTTTTATAAGTCCAATCAAGGCCAAGTTTCTACTCGTGGAAACATTGTCTCTGTCTGTACCTCTTAACACACACACACACACACACACACACACACACACACACACACACACACGCCTCTGCTCTACCTTTCCCTTTGCTCAATTCAGAAACTCTGGGTGGTATGTATGAAGTACACAGTGTATCCATGCAATAACAAAGTTACACTAGTTTCAACCTCAGCATCTCCAAAGTGAAGGAGGAACAAAACGTGCCTTTCCTTGTGTATATCATCTTAAAACAGGCCTTTAAGGTCAGCTCAGGTTGTTTTGAGCTTTATTGTTTGAAAGGCACTCAAAATGAGAAAAGGACTAAGAGATGGAGGGAGAGAGTAGAGAATAGAGAGGGGAACATAAAAAAAAAGGTGTGTTATGCACACATATCAGCTCCCATGAGGAAAGTCATTATCACATGTTACAAACATGGACCAGTAAAAATTTCTGAGGAAGGCATTTAGCTATTCAATGCTCCCAGTTATGTCGTATCCTCACTTTACAGACAAGGAAGCTGGAGCTTGGTGAGGTGAAGTGAGTTCTCTGACTTGCCCAGTTGTCCCTGAGATGAGCCATGCCTGACCAGTTGCAGTTGGAAGCCAGCCAGAAAGCCCACCAAGACCAAGCAGATGTGTGTGGACAAACCTGGTAACAAAACCTTCCTTTCTTTGGATAAGCTTATCTAACAGGTGGTTTTACAATGTAACTTCAAATCTTCCTTTGTATAACCCCCATCTTTACTGCCTTTGTAACTAGTGGTGATGGTCTTGTAATGTAACTTAGAATTTAGTAGAACATTTCTTCCTCATATAACCCTTGCTTTTTGTAAATGATATCCTTGTGATGTAACCTATATTGTTTAGACTCCTTAAGCCAACGAGGATGTCACCCAACCCTCCAATCACATGCGCCAAATTTGCCTTTGTAACTCCCTGCTCAATTTTATTTTTAAAAAAAAAAAGCCTTGAAGCCCCCTGGGTAGAGCTCTGACTCTTCTGAAGAAATCCTAGTCAGAAGCCCACCAGTGTAATAAACTTCTCAACACCAAATTTCCCAATGACATTTTTCCCATGTTTGGTCTGTTTTCTGCAACACAAGCAGGCACGGTCTTGCTGGTGGCATCTGCCAAATGTGTGACTTGTGAGTCAATAACACCAATCATACATGAGCTCTTACACACTCTATGCACTGAGCTGTGTATTTTCTCCTCAGTATCTTATTCAAGCCACACAATTGCTCTGAGGAGTCTGCATGCTTCTCCCCATTTTACTAAAAAGTGAGGCTGGGAAAGGTCGTTCAGGGTGGCTGAAGGAACACACATCCAGGTGTCAGTAGATGTGGGACAAGACTTGGCTGCATGTCAGGAAGTTAGGGGTGTGTGGAGGGGTGTGTGTGTGTGTGTGTGCTGGGATGTGGTACGCAGAGGACAGTGATTGCATGTGCTTCTTGGAAGGTGATCTGAGAAGACTGCTAAGCTGAGTCCTCAGATCCATGGACAGAATCTGACAGGGTATCAAGTTTCCAGGGGGAAGTAAAGGGTAGGGAAAGTCCTTGTCTGTGGATGGTAATAATCCTGCCTAGAGAGGGGACCTGGCCTCCTCCTGTGAGGAAGAGTTGTGAGGTGCTTGAAACAATGTGATACTGATGGCCACGAATAAAAGTGTGATTCTCTATCATCTTCCATGTAAATTAAACTCAAGACTATTCTTACACGTGTCATGGTTTCTACACTCAAGAAACTTGCATCTTGTTGGCAAGATGAACAATTAACAGGCAATTGAAGCACAGTGCTGTGTACTCTGGAATGGACAGGCAGAGAGGTCCTGTTGCTGAGACAGTGGAGAGCTGCTGTGACGGGGATCTGGTAGGGGAGAAGATGGCAAGAGAACCAGTGTCATGTGGCAAGGTTGCCCAAAAATATAGGACAGGCTCTGGAGAGAGGACATCTTAGGCCAAGACCCACACAGAGGGCACCACGAACAGCTTGTTTGGGAGGCTGCAGCTGTTGGATATGGCAGAGGAGGAACGAACAGTTGAGATAATAGTGCAGGAGGCCAAGATTGCATAGTCAGTCCCCAAAACACTGTGGATCTTGGGGGAGGGGACAGCATGAGAAGCTGTGGTCTGTTGGGGGAGGGACTATACAGGGAGGATGTTAGTTTCCACTGCAGATAGCAGATCCATAGCCACCACCCTTGGAGCTCTCCTGTTAGACATCTGCCATGGAGCCTTAGTAACTGCTGTGCTAACTAGGGTGTCAACACAGGAAGGTGAAGGAGCACCACAGCTGTGTGAACCTAGGGACCAGATGGTGGATGCCCAGTGGGGAGGACTCAGGTGGCTCTAGGCTCCCCAACCACCTGTGAATCAATTAAGTGCATCCCATGATGCCAGGAGATGCACGTGCTGGCTGCAGGGACATAATAGGGACATGAGGACCCAGAAAGGGACACAGGAGGGACCTGAGAGGAGACACAAGAAAGGATACAAGAGGGGACCCAGGAGAGGGCATAGGAGGACACAGGAGGGGACACAGGAGGGTACCTGGCAGGGGACCTGGGACAGGACATAAGAGGGGGCCCAAGAAGGGACATAGTAGGGGACAAAGGGATACCAGGAGGGACACAGAAGGGGACACAAGAGGGGATTCAGGAGGGTACTGGCCTCAGGTGCCAGTGTGTCAGTGTGGGGGTCTCCAGGTCTCTTAGCCTTGCTTTCTCCAGGACTGTGGATTAAAGGAATGGAGGGGATGTAGAGAGGACACAGACAACTCCAGGTAACACCTATTGAGCGTAATCACTATAACTCTCTTTTTAACTGAGCTGTCAATAAACAGAACAAAACAAGAAACAAACACCTGGTAGGCCCTAAGTTGAATACTTTTCTTCCCATCTCTGAGCCCCCAGCTGTAAAGGACATCACTGCGTCCTCACACCTCACAGCCCAGGAGAAGCAGATATGGCTCTCAGAACCCAGAGATGGCACCACATTTCTCCTCCAACCATAACCCAGAGGTTTCCCTGCATACACACTGGGTCTCTCCCCTCTGGGACAGTGCTATGTCCCAGGCTGGGCCTCATCAGAGGTGATCCTGTGCTAGGCTGTACCCGGGGCGCTGTGTCACACCAGAACTGTACTCCCATAACCACTCCCTGTGTTTCCCCACCCCATCTTCCTCCTTCCCATCCAATTCCTGTCCTCCACCATTCTCTCCCTGTCCCCTCCCATGGGCAGGAGAGACACCTGTGGGACAGGTGTGTGGTGGTTCAGCAGGAGGGAGAGGGAGAGAGTTGCTACAGAGCACGATCCCATGCCCCCCAGGCCCTGTGTCCTCTCACCTGCAAGACTGGGAGGGAAGGACAGCCCTGTAGGCATCCTAAGTGGATCCAGGGTGTCCCTAGCAATGGGACTCTGCATGAAGAAATGCCCTGAAGAGAGAGCTAGCAGCATGCTGCCCTGCACCCCACCCTAAGCCCTGGGCTCACAGGCACTACAACAGCTGCCTCTGCTGGGAGGGCCTAGTCATTTCAAGGGAGAAAAAAACAGGGAATGGGATAGTTCCTAGACAAGTAAGAAACAAGACATAGAAACTAACAAGTGAGAGGCAAAAGCTGATAAGGTGGAAAACTATTATAAAATAATTCTAAATATTTTCATTGGATTCTGCTCAAATAATTCCCATTTCTTTGAAAGCCTTAGAGGTCTTTTTTGAACTAACTTTTGGCAGAGTAAAGAGGATCAGGCACCACAAACTTTTTATCTTGAGCTGTAAGTTGTTTCAAATAAGCTATTTCTTATACATCTGTTTTCCTTAAGGTTGTCATGTGCAGACAGAGAATCCAGGGCAGGATGGCCCAACTCATATCTAGTTCACATCCCGGGTTGTGGGGAAGAGAGAGGAGCTGTTGCTGCAACAGAAGCTTGTGATCAACTCAAGCTTCTGGAACACTTGCAGCCTGGACTAGCTGGGAGATTGTTTGGCAATTTGTCACTGATCTTGATCTCAAGACACAAATGATTAGATTTCAGATTTATAGACAAACAAATATATCAGTTTCCAATCTTTATTAAAAGGACCAATTTTTTTTATTTAAAACAGAATGACACCATGTCCACACCTAGTGTAGCCCCTTTCTTTTGATGCTGCCAGAACAAGAAAGGAACTTTGCCCCATGACTTAGACACAAGCACCAGCGGTTTCCCTGTGTACATTTTCCATCTCATTCAGAATCAGAGCCTGGATGGTGTTGCCTTGCTCACAAATATACACTGAGACCTGGCACACACAGAGACAAGCGTCATCTGCAGGAGGCAGATAACAAGGTGCTGGCCAGTGCCTTGATAAAAGTCCCGTATCTGCTGCTTGTGGCATGCCACATTAATGCAGCTTAAGGGCTATTTTCTTCTTTAAAGAATAGGTTGAATTTTAAAACCTCATCATCTTCCAGACAACAGGCTCATGCTTTGCCAAGCTCTGGTAAACATTGACTTATTGGAAAGGAACAGCCTCTGCCAAAAAGGAAATTGGGTATATATGAGCATAAACCTCCTCTAACAGGTTTGTATAAGCCCCTTGTGATTACACATCCTAGAGATTTGTTTTGTGGATCCTCCAATGAGAGCTTTCTTTCACAGTTATCCCAGTTCGTTCTTAAAACTTATATAAGCTTTTGTATCTTGTACCTAAGCCATAAATTGCATCTGCTCAGAGTCTAGCTTATTTGGAGATACAGGCCAAGGTCATATTTTAATGGTAGAAAAAACAACGGAACCTTGGATATATATTGTAAAGCAAAATGACTGGTGTGAGAAGCAGTTTTGCCAAAGAGCGTAGACTTCCTTAATCTCAGTAACATGTGCCTCTCAACCACTCACACCACCATCAGAGACATAAAACCTGTGATTTCCCAAAGAATAAATGACCACTGCAAATGTGACAAAATCACCAAAAGTGTTGGTGTGGTGATATATATGGAAGTGCACATTGTTTATTTTTTCTTCTAATATAGTCTCTTGATATAAATAACTTGAAGAGCTATTTCTCCACTAAAAGCCTTCATTGGCTTCCCATGACATTCAGAATGGAAGGACTCAATAAAGAATATATGCATTTTTAAAAAATAATTCTTTGTGGAATATTCATGGAATATTCCATAAAGTGGAATATTCATTCTTATTTTCCAGAGGAAAGACATTTCGACTGCAGTAAAACTTTGTCCAGTTGGTGGTCAACCATGAACTTTAGACACATTTTATGTATTTAAGTAACATTCATGCCATCTTCATGAAGTAGAAGCTGGGTTTCAATTTTCCGGTCTGTCTTGCAACCAGAATATGAGTATGTATCTACACTATGCTCAGAACTAGTTACAGTTTTGTAAGATTTTTACTTATACCACAAGACATGATGATGCAGGCCTGGCTGAGGCCACTCCTGCAGTGGGAGGTAGGGAAGAGCTGAGGTGGTGAGCTTTTGTGGATATCAGCTTGCATTCTCAAACTCCACATCTCCAGTGCCTGTCAAAGGGAAGCTGCAACTCAAGGCATCCCAGCAAAGTGGTTGCCCTTGTTCTGGCTATGCACTCTGTTTTATTTCCTTATGCTTCCTTTTATTTTTCCTATTTCTAGTAAATGTGATACTTTGACACAGTTTCACTTGTTTCATTTAATTCTTTGGTCAAGACAAAAAAGACTTAAAAACCATCTCTAAGCAGAGACTCTAGTACCCCAGAAGCTGCTAACACTTGGGACTAAACTCAGGTCTCTGTACTGAACTATATTCCTAACCGTTTTTTATTTTGAGACAAGGGCTCAATAAGTTACTAAATTGCCCACGCTGAGCTCCAACTTGTGGACCTCTTGCCTTAGCTTCCCAGAGTGCTGCATAGCTGCACCTTTCCACTTGTAAAATACATGGCAACACGGTGTTCAACTGTGATACCTTCAGAGATACTGCGTTTTCAATCCCAGCTTTGTCATTTCTTGGGTGGACAGCATCGTGAGTGGTGCCCTGCATCACTATTCAGATATTGCATTAATATTACCTGCCATTTAGGTTCACATGACTCAGTTCACCTGCTTACTACTGACCAAATAAAGGAGGCCACATATTTGAGGATAAAGGATTTCTTCAAAGTTAGTTATGAGAAGATGAAGGGTCCCATTTGCCTCAAATCATGATCTTTCCTGTTACGGGTGGGCAAGAATCTTAATACTAAGGCGCAGAGGGAAGTGGCACACAGAGATAATGCAGACCTGCACACTTCCTTTAGCATTTTTGGCAGATTTCAGCTCATTCTTCCCTTTCTTGTGCAAAGAAGCCAGGGCTGACATGTATACACCCTGCCATTTCTTTTGGGCCAGAGGTTTCTGGGGGAAGCTGTCTGTGCCCGAGACTCTGAAAATCACTTCTCTCTAAAGGGAAAATCAGTTCTGTTTTTCAGGGCCTGTTACTATAGGACCATGTACATGTCATTTTCTCCAGTGCAAAATACTCTACTCTGATTACATTTCCATTCTTACTTGATGTCTTTTGGTTGTCATGTTCAGGAACACACAATAACTTCAAATTCACTATACAGTGTAAATGTTCTTGTAGTATCTCTAGCCCTGACCTACTTAAGCACTCTGCAGAAACTTACCATTTTGTTTTCTTTTTCTTTTTGCTGTATATTTGAGGATCATTTCAAACCTATAATAAATCTGGAATAATAAAAATGATACATGTAACACATATATACTCTTTACTTGCTTCCAACTGCTGTTAACATTTTTACCCACTTTCATTAGTTTTATCATTTGAATATTTGTTCTCTCACTTTTTCTCTTTCTGACTCTCTTCTTTTTTCTCTTTTCAAGTTTTTATTTTATTATATGTGTTTGCTATGTGTAATGATTCATTGTGGGGAGTTGGTACAGGCACATAACATATCTTAATTCTTTGAATAATTCCTTCTCCTCCCTCCTGCACCCTCCTTTATTTTCTGGGTGCTCTTCCCTTTTGCATAAGTTTTTTTCTTCCTTTTCCTATTCATATAGGAGAAATGTAACTCTCAATCTGCTAGATGTCAGATATGCCAAATTCATGGCCTCTGAAATCGAAGAATCAATCCCAAAGAACAATGGAGCTTAATCATAGGAAAGATTTATTGAGAGAGAGCTCCCAAGAGACAAAAGTTGCCAAAGAGGTAACTTCTCTAAGAATGTTTCACAGATAAAAATCATGACTGGTAAAATATTATCAGGTGAGTGCAACGTGGGTCAAATAATAACCAACCAATAAGATTACCACTATAGCAGCCTTGCTAGTTTTGATATAATAAGAAAGTAGTCATGTAGCAAAGGTATATGGAAAGAACAAATACATTTTTTAAAAGGGATGGATCCAGAGTTTCTGGTCACCCACCTGGATGACTGACATCTCTCTGGACTTTACTGGGCCAGGTGATACCAATTACAGCCATCCTTCTGGTAGAAATGTAGGCCTGGTCATTCCATCCTTATATCGAGGCCCGAGCTTTGACAGATGCATTCCAGCCATAATTATGCTGTGTTTTCATCTTCTGCACTGATTCTCTTGAGGACCTAGCTTTGTCTTACTGCTTATAATATCTATCTATAATATTACTACCTGTTTTTTATTTTTCTCTTTATCATATTTGTACTTTGAGTTTTTATATAAAAGAAATCACTTTCTATTTAAGCTCATGTGTCTGACTCTTTTCATTTAACATTATAATCTCAAAGTGTACCCAGTTTCCCACAAATGACTCATGTATTCTTCTTTGAGGCATAAGAGTATTCCATTGAGTTTAAATATCACATTTCCTTTATCCATTTATCTTTATCCATTTATGAACATATAAGCCATTTCCAAGATTTACCTATTATGAGTTATGCTGCTATAAACATGAGTATGTATACATCCCTGTAGTATGATATCTTCAACTCATTCAGGATGATACTTAGGAAAAGAATAACTAGGTCCAATGAAATTTCTGTTTCTAATACTTTGATGAATCTCCATATGGGTTGCCATAGTGGTGGGACTAGTTGATATTCCCATCAACAATGTGGAGCAGTTTATTTTTTCTCTGCAGCCTTGCCTGACCTATTTGTTACTATCTGATTTCTTGATGGTAGCCATTCTATCCGGAGTAAGATGGAATCTCAGAATTGTTTTCATTTTCATTTCTTTATTGGACAGCAATATTGAACACTTTTCATGTATTTTTGACTGTCTGTATTTCTTATGAGAAATGCCTATTCATTTTAGTCACCATTTTTTATTGAATCTTTTATTTTGGAATGTCCAAATATGTTTAGTATTTTATATATACCAGGTATTAGTCCTTTGTCTGATGTGCAGCTGACAAAATTTTTTTTCCCATTGTGGAGATTGTCTTTTCACTCTGGGTGTTGTTTCCTTTGTTGTACAGAAGTTTTTAAATTTGACATCATCCCACCTATTGATTATTGATGCAATTTCTTGTGCAGCTGAAGTTCTGTTCAGAAAGTCCAGGTCTATGCCTATGTTTTCCATTGTTTTACCTATTTTACCATTGAGGACATTAACTGTTTCTGTTTTAACATTTAGATATTTGAGCCATTTTGACTTTGTTTCACATCAAGATGAGAGATATGGTCCTAAATGCAATCTTCTGCATATTGATAGCTAGTTTTCCCAGCACTATTTGATTAAGAGGGTTATCTTTGTTCCCGTGTATGTTTTTAAGCCCTTTGTCAGAGATCAGATGGCTGATTGTTTCTGGGGTTGTTTTTGAATCCTCCATTCTATTTAATTGATCTTTTCTCTTCTTATATATATGTGTAGATAGACACATACTATGCATGTGTATGTATGCATGTATATTGTCATGGTTTATGTCGGTGGCCCCCAGGCCTCATGTATTTGCATTGTGCATTTGTGATTGGTTCATTGTTTAGTGCTTGGATTGGTGGTGTCAGTGCTGCACCCTCCTAGGGGATGGAGCCAGGATGTGATGTAATGGCAGGAAGAATGTGTGTCTCTCTCTCTTGCCAGTTTCTGGCTTGCTGTTTGCAGCCACCATGAACTGCGGCCCCGCCATGCCACCCTGCCTTGGAGCCAACTGAATATGGACTGAAAACTCCAAAAACTGTAAGAAATAAACCTTTCCTTTCTCAACTTTGGGCATCAGGTATTTTGTCTCAGTGATAAATAAAACGTAACTAAGACATATATATATATTCATATATGTGTGCAGATATCTATATATGTATATGCATATTTTTTCTAAATCAAATGAGGCTAAAGTTGCATGAGGTCAGGTTGTCTAATAAAATGCTTCAGAAAATACACACACTCAATTACTTTATATTATTTTTTCATGTGATGTGTCTTTCTTTTTCTTTAAACTGGAACATATCCCAGATTTTCTTTCTTTTGAACTACTAATATTTAAAGAATATAGCCAAATTCACCTCCACTTTTTTGATAAGGCATTTCTCATTTTTAGTTTATCTGAATTTATTCACAGATTAACTTTATGTGTTCTAGCTCACATTACCAAATGAATCATGTTGCATCATTGTCTGTTACCAAAATCAGAGGCCTAGTATTTAACCTTTATTGATGATACTGACTTTTATTAACTATTCATAGCATTTCCAAAATTCTACTGTATGTATTCTATTTTTTAATTTGCAAGTAAAAATAAGTCAGTGGACAGTTCCCTTAGAATTAGTTACTCTGATATTCTTTCCTGATTCATTAATGGTACATGCCTGGACAAGTCTTTATTACGATGATCTTATAAAATGGTTTTTAGGTCCATCACTCCCTCATATATATCATTTGGCACAGAGCATTCTGTTGTAAGTGAAAGCTCTTTCTTAAGAAAAAAAATTTATACATGCACATACACATATTCATACACAGATATACATAATGGCTTATATCACGACACATATAAACACACAAACATACATACATATAAAGATATTTTAAAATATATATGTTGGAAATCAGAGGCTAAACTGATACTTCTAATTTTAACCCTTATTCACAGGGTTCTTTCATGTCTCTCCTCATTTCACTTTCACAAAATATTGACATATTGACTCATGAGCCTAACACTGTTATGCATTTAAAATATTTTAAACATTTTTTGTCCCAACCTGTGGGAAAACCAAAACTACTAATCAGAGTTTAGGATTTGTTTTGCATTGCTTTTCATGAATTCAACCCTACACAAGACTAAGTATACATAATCATATGTCATGCTTTCACTTGTTATTTTTCCCACTCAGGATGGTTATTTTATGACTTAAAATACACGTAGATTCTTTTGTTCAGTCTTCTTTTTTTATGTTGTGACTTTATAATCTGCCATTGTCTCTTTCTTGTCCATTTTTATAACTTTGCACTCATGTTATTGACATTTAAAGGGAATTACTTAGAAAAACAAAGATGATAGATAGATAGATGATAGATAGATATATAGATACATATACAGGGACATTGTCTAACATATTAGCTGAACCAAAGTGAGTTTTAAATGTGTAAATCAAATGAACTTTGTATTTATTAGTATAGCCTTAGTTGTGCTACAATAACAAATGGTCCCAATATTTCAGTACTTAGCTTAGAGGTTTTTTTTTAATTTCCTGTACATATACTATATAGATCAGCTGGATGATTACAGTCACCTGGAGATCTAGGCTGATGGAAGAGCCAGCACCATACATGCTTCCACAAATACCACACTGGGAGAAAGTGAATGTGGTAAATAAGATAACAGCTCTCAAAGCCTTGACTGATGCATGCCACATGGCACTTCTCATAGTTTGTTTTGCCATGCTTATCTCAAAAGTAGGCTGGAAAGTGTAATCTTTCCATGTCGGCAGAGGAAGACTGCCAGCACATTTATGAACAGAACTATTAATTATGGCAATATTCTCAGCCTTATACTTGACATCTTCCTGTTATGCCTACAATAAAAACACCACTCCTTATATAGTTTAAAGATCTCTACTCAAAATGACTCTGACTACTGCCCCAGGCTCAATTCCTCCCACTCCCATTTTGGTCTCTACTCTGGCATCCTTGCTATTTTTCAAACTTGCCAAATTTTAGCTTGTCAGAAGCACTTTACAATGCTTCTTGTACACGAAATACTTCCTCTAAGACCTTCCATGGCCCACTGCCTCCCTTTACTGAGATCTCCATTCAGGTGCCACTTCCCCAGAGAGCCTATCCCTGTGAACGTAGCTCCTGGGTGTTCACACGACTATGTACATGCACATAAACCACTGTCTCAATCCACTTTCTCAGCCTGTATTTCACATACATCATCCCTACCCAAAAGAATATCACATATCCATTTGCTCTTTTATTTTCCTTAGTTTATTTCTCCAAAATGAAGTAGTCTGTTTTATAGTGTCTGTGTAGTTTATGTGGTAGCTACAGAGCCTGGAATAGCGTTTAGCACAGAACAGAGGCTCAGTGTTACCTCTCAACACAGGATCAGTGCTTCCCACGCTCGTCACCAGACCACAAGACCTCTTTAGAAGTGGAAAGACTTAGTGAAAAGGCATTCAGGGAGCTTGCCAGACACTGAGCCTGAGGAGAAGGGTTGATCAACTCCACCTGTGACCTGGGCAGGCAAAGGAGAGCTTGGCCTGGGCCTTCCTAGGTCTTCTCTAACTCTGTGCTCGTGCTTACTTCTCACATTCCTTGAACTACACAGACTGATATCTGCTCTTCCCAGGTGCAGATCCTTTCCATCTTTATCTATTGTTTACATGATATCCCGTTCTAAAGCTTAGTGAACCACTGCTTTATTTGTTCAACTGCATAAATGCACATAACTACATCAAAACAACACTTTGTACCTGACAAACAAATAAAATTATCATTTTTGTTAATCAGAAGTGTTTAAAACAAAAATCAAATAAAGTGAAATGTAGCAAGTAAATAAACTCTTTTAGAAAAAACAGGAAGGATTAGGTCTGTTCCCTGCTATATCCCTCATGCCTTTGTATATTGGATAGCACCTTATATCCAAAACATGTGCTGAACAGATGAATATATGAATAAATGGCAGGTACCAGTTTATGTTCACTGTATGTTGATTGGGAATCTATTCTCCTAACATCATGTGAAATACTGAGGACTCAGAAAAGAGCTATTTTCTATCCTGAGTTGCACGTAATTTCCATTGTAATTGCCGCCTCTGGTTCTGCCTGAATTGCTTATAGTAGATTCTCTTTTCCATGAAGAAGGAGTCTTCTAAACACCTCCTTTCAGCTGTCCCCACGCTTCCAACACCAGTTAGAGGATGCCTGATAACTTTACCTGGCATCGACATGTCAGCATCTGGACTCCCTCCCTAATAAGTCCCTTGCTTCCTCTTGAATCTGCCATTGCTAAGCACCAGCTGATGATTGCCCAGACAGAAGCCATCTGCTGGTTATTAAGGAAAGTTAAATAAGCAAGGCAGTTTCAGGGAATTTTAAGGAAAAAAATACCATATGCATAGAGAACTGGCACCCAGTAAGCTCCTCTGGCAGAGGGTCATTATGGCCATGTTAGGCTTAGTTCTTTGGGGAACTCTCAGTTTATTGCTGTTAGGAAACCCTTCTGAGAAAGCCTGCCCTCCTAATGTTGCCTGGCATGAAGACAGCCCCAAGGAACTTCATTATTCTTCTCTCAATCTGACTGAGCCCTAGTCTTGTTAGGGATCAGGTGATCCTGGTTAAGGACATATGTTCAGTTTAAACCACAAAATATTTATCAAACATAGTATTTGGTGGTGATTGATGAGAAAATAGTTCCCATTCCTCTGTTCATGGTGATTATAATGGAGTGGCCAAAACTATAGTTTGGATAGAAACTATAGTTTGGCAGAAAGGAAACAGTGTTTCTCCATGAATAACAAGGGCCAAAATAAAAAAATGCCAGCATCAATACAGAAAGCAGAACCAAAACTATTGTACTAAGCCAAGGGATAGAAGTCAGGTGGTCAAAGAATAAGAAAAGAGCAAGGAAGGGTAGGAGTAGGAAAAGGCCCAGGGGATATGAAAGGGTAGGCCTGACCTTTGGTGTCTTTCTTTTAATGACTCAATTTCCTGGTGCACAGAGTGGTCAGGAGTTGTTTGGTTTGGTTCAGTTCGGTTTTTCATAAATATTGTGGGCTTATTCATTTGTCCATTTACGTAGCATTTTTAATTTACTGTTATTTACCAGATCTTGTGCCATATGACCCGAGAGATAGAGACATAAAGGCAGGGTTCCTAAAGACTTGTAAATGGTAAGGACCACTTAAACACATTAAAATAGTAAGACAATCAAGGACGATTTTGTTGTTGTTACCTAAGATTTTAATTTTTCCCTGAATATTAAAAAGATTAAGAGAAGGCCAGGGATTTAGTGCAGTGGCTCAAGCACTCGCCTGGTAAGTGCAAGGTCATGAGTCCAATCCCTAGTACCAAAAAAACAAACAAAAAAATTAAGAGAAATTGAAGAGAAGACTGAATTGGAAGACTATTAATTTTAAACTCAAACCAATAGAGAACAAGTGGTATTATACCAGACCTAGAAGTCTATGGGGAAATTAGATACACAAACACATGGGCAGAAAAATTATAGAGTTTTTTGTTAAAGGGGAATAAAATAGAACAACAAAATGGAACAGTGAGAACCTGATATTGTGGGCCGGGGATTTAGCTCAATGGTGTAAGTGCCCGTCTGGCAAGCATGAGGTTGTGAGTTCAATCCCCAGTACCGAAAAAAATAAATAAATAAATAAAAGGTACAGTAGGAGAATCTGATATTGGATAGAAATGGTAAAAAACAATATAGTGCACTGGGAAAAAGCATAGCATGAGAGCTGAATCAATCAGGACAAATGCTGACCCTACTACTAGAAGCTGAGCAAGCTATTTAACTTCTCTACACCTCCATTTATTTTACTGATATAAAGATTATTCCCAAAAGCAGCCACCACAATCTTTCCTGTACTCTTTGCAATGATGTTCCACTCTCCCTTTAAGAAGAATCTGCTGCCTTCTGTCAGTTTGGGGCCTTACTGGCTCTGAGCAACAGAAAGCTGTAAAAGTGATGCTATGCTGGGTCAGCTTCAGGCCACAGGAAGCCTTGTAGCTTCACTTTCACCCTGCAGATAGCAGTTACCATGAATGAAACTCGAGCTAAACTTCCAAGTGGTGAGGCCCACATGCATAGAGAGGATAGAAAGAAAATGGAGCAACTGTAAGTGACAGCCAAAATCAGTACCTCAGATATCAAATGAGACTTTTTTCCCTCCCACCCCATCTCAGGAGCCATAGCAGTGGTGCCACATACAGCCAGATGGACATTCTTGGAGGCTCTGTCCAAAATTCTGATCCATGGAATTGGGAGCAGTAAATGCCCGCTGTTCTAAACCAATATGTTCTGGCATTATTTAGACACCTGCTGCAACCAGTAAACATCTTGACTACCTCATTCACTCTACAAACTCTACTACTACAAGAGGTGCCAAGTTAAATTGGCACAACAGAAAAGACTCCATATATATATATACCTATTGCAAAACCAGAGGAATCAAATGTCAGGGGAGCCAACACTGAAGACACAGCCTGGGGACCTGAGGCTAGCCACAAAGCCAAGCAGTTGTCAAGCACTCTGGGAAATTTCCACCACTACTTCCAGCTTGTAGCATCAATACAAATAGTCTTGAGAGTTTTCAGGGAAACCTCTGAGACTTCTGCATCCATGCTTACTTAGGGCTGCAGCTGACTGAAGAACAGAAACTCCTCTTCCTCCTCAAACATTTTAGTGTGCTCATAATCCAAAACCATGGGGGAGTGGGATCCTGACATGAAATGGGAACAGTGTCAAAGATTTACAGTTTGTTCCCTCAAGATTTTCAGAAAAAAATGATAATTAAACCAAAAATCTATAATACACTAACAAGAGTTATATTTGAAGGTAATGTGAAGATATCATCCAAATGCCAGACATGGAAGCAATTGATTCTAGGGCTGGGGTGAGATTTGGGAAAGCTCACAGACAAATGTACATTCAAACTTTTAAAAGATGACTAGAAATCCTTAGTGGATAAAGGGAGTCAAGGACATTCACACACAGAGGTATAGAAATATGAGAGAGTTTTCTGCCTCAATGGACCCAGAAGTTTTTCCATAAGGATGCAACCAAATGTGTCAAGAGCAGATATCATGCTTACAGATAGGATAGAAAGATAATGTGGTGGCTCAACCACTGAGGATTCTGAACACTATCTGGAGAGCTGGGATCCTGTTCTTTAAGTCAGTTTCCAAAGGAGATTTGCATTTGCACCAAAGGTTGCACAAGACCCTCCCTTGGAAGTTTTCTCTAAATAATAATATTGCTTCATAGCCATTGCAATTAAATACTCAAATAAAATGGACATCTAGCACAGCTTGGATCAGTGAGTTTCAAAAATATCAAATATATTCAATCATTGTACTTTTACCAAAACATTATATTAGTATGATGTTTCTTTTTAGGTTATTAACAATATTTTATTACATTATCTCTTATATAATTTTTGACTTGGTAGTAGAGAGACAAACAAATTCATGTTGTGTGAAAAGGATTTTACTAATAGATGTGCAAAATCAAAACATTTGAATATCACTCTAGTAATGATGAACAACAATCAAAGTGCTTCATATAAAATAATTTCCTAATAATATTTGTTTCTGGACATCATGCTCTCACATTATTTGGAGAATTATTGAAGGAGACAAAGAATGGAGGCAGGAAAACCATGTAAAAGGATGTTTCAGTAATGATGTTGGGAAATAGTGTGCCTGAGCTGGTTGCTTCTAATTTTTTAAATTCTTGGGTTAAACTGCAATTAAGAATACAGAGATACTTTGACTCACACATTTTATTTGTTTCATGATTTTGGAAAAAGATATTCACATTTGTATTTGTGTGGTCATGGTGTTTGTCACCTGATGCAGAGTTTGCAAACAAAAACAAACTTGCCAAATGCTTGTGCTTGCAAACAAAAGCTTTCATGAACATAGGAACCATTATATTTGAAAGCAAGGGTCACTACCTGTCTAGTGGGACACACAGTCTTATAGAAATGCAAAACCAAAGAAAGCACTTAATTGCTCCCAAAATAACTCAGAGTCTCGGGGGCAAGGGTATAAGGATTGCAAGAAAAAGTATAGCTGAGTTTTCAAAGACAGTCCTGACAGGCTTAAGTATCAAGTTGACCATCTTGGGAGTAATTGTGGGGCTTATCAAAGCACATTTCTGACCCTGTTCAGTGGCCCATGCAGTTGTGACTTTTTGACATTGTATTGACCCCTGACTCCTTCTTGGTGCACCCTCTGTTTTGCTTCCCAGGAGACATGAAGGAAGCACCACCATGTCCCTCCACCATGATATTTCTTGGGAAATGCTTTGGAAAGCCCAGGAGGCCAGGTCTGGTACACCAGACACAGAAGGTTAAATGTCACATGGTGTTCTTACATGAGAAACCTAAAGTATGAGTAACGTAAAGATCAAAATGAAAGATTATAGGAAACATGGAATAAGACCTTTTGCAATGGGAAGCCAATAGAAGGGAGATGGGAAGGAGAGGAAGAGAAGGGGAAGGAAAAAGACTTAAGGTGTGTTACATACACTTACCAGGTCACAATGAATATATTAATTATGTATCACAAACATGAAAAAAATTTAAAATCAATATAGAGAAGAATGTTTTCTGGTTGATTGCTAGAGATTTCAACATGTTCTTAGTCCTGGGACAAAGCGGTTCTCCCTGCGGCTAGAAGTCGGCTTGCTTCTGTAGTTGCAAATAATCACCACACGAGGGCAGTCGTAACACACCCCATCCAAAAACTGGCTCCTTGTAGAGCGTCCACCGAGGTCTCTGCACTTCCAAGTCCTGCACAGGCGTCCTTCTTTGTCCCCCGTTCTTAGGACAAAGTATTGTATGTTTCATAAGTTTTCACTACACAGTCCTTGAGATTTCCAAGATCAGCTTCTAACCTGTAACAATGCACACAGGAGGCGGAGCAGGCACCTACAGATTCTGCAGCCCACCCACCTTGGGAAGGGAGTTGGACCTTGGCCCAGCATCTTGCATGCCTGTGCTTTGGTAACCCACTTTCCCTTCCTTGGGTGAAATTAGTTTTTAAAATGCTCTTAAAATATTACATTGGCAGCTAGTAATTAGTAAACGGATATATTACCATTATTAATTTCAAAGATTAGATTTTCATATTTAGAAATTGTATTTGTACTATTGTAAGTAAAAGATTGCATTATGAAATCTAAGCTTTTTGTCATATTTTAAAATGTATGTCATAGCCGGGGATTTAGCTCAGTGGCTTAAGTGCCTGCCTGGCAAGCATGAGGTCGTGAATTCGATCCCCGGTACCAAAAAAACCCAAAAAAACAAAAACAAAAAAAAAACAAAACAAAAACAAAAAAAATAAAATGTATGTCATGCCTTAAATTCTCTTTTAGATTGCTGTATTTTTTTCTAGACTTCTTAGAGTAAGAATTTTTTTCTTTTTCTTTTTCTTTTAATTTATTGATTCTGCCAACAGATTTGTGGAGCATTTATGCTGTGGTAGCCATTGGGGTGTTGCAGTGAACAAAACAAACAAGACTATGCTGGCCTCCTGTGCTGGGAGAGGGGGCAAAGGGAGAGAGAAAGCCGCCAGAAATGTGTGGTGTGCTCTGAGAAAAAGCAGAAACAAGAAAGGAGGTGAGGCTTGTGCAGGGAGCTGAGATAGCCATGATTGAAAAGGTAATTTCTGAGCAATGGACAGAAAGAGTTCAAGGAGAATGCTGTGCAGATGTCTCGGGCAAGAACTTTGTAGTCAGACCAGGTGCAAGGCTGAGTCAGGAGGGTTCTTGGCAGGTGTCAGGGAACCAGAGAGACTGCAGGAGACTGAAAAGGCCAAGGGCACTAAACAAGTCAAAATGCAAAAGTCAGGTCTCAGGGCTCCTTCTGGACACTCTGAAGACTATGACTTCACTTCTAAGAGAGCTGAGATCCACTCAGCAGTACACAGCTACATGAGCAGATTTGAGGCATCATCTGACTTTACTATCAAAAAACTACTTGGACAGGAATGTGCATGAATGTTTGTAGAAAGAGAAAGACCAGGTTTTTGCACTAATCCAGAGGAGGTACGAAACAGCTCACACAAGGAATTTTTTTACTGGGACTGAATTTAGGACTATCACACAGAGGTACATCATCGATCACCTCCCTTTTATAATGTTTAAATTTGTTAAAGGGACTTACTAAGTAGCTAAGTTGCCAAATGAGCTCAGACTTGCCATTCTTTACTTTAATCTCTTACAGTGCTGGGATTACAGGTGTGCACCACCATACCAGGACACCACCAGGATTTTTATTAGAATTAGTTAGACAAGATGATACCAAGTTTATAGTGAAACTTAGAATTAAAAGAAAACTGGAAAGTAAAAAGTTAGGGGGTAGGAGGACTAAGTCTGAATTTTTGTGGAAACTAATTAATGTCTATAATTCAAAAAAGTAGGTAACAAGATAAAAAACCAATGAAATACAAATAGATTAATTAGATTTATAGATATATGATAGGTAGACAGATGACTAATAAATAGTAGGAAGCCAGAAAAAGAATACCTGCAGATGAAGATAGTATTTCACATATGTAGAATGAAGATAAATTAGTAACAAGTAAGATAGTATGGTGAGGGGGAGAAATGGAGTTAGATCTTTGCCTACTTTAGTAAAATATCAAATGTTCAGAAACACAGAAGACAAATTAAAGCAAGAGAATTCAAAGAAAATGTAGGGAAATTACACTATTGCTGTAGGGACTTTTTTTTAAATTTTATTTTAAAGAGAATAAAACAAAATAGGGCAGAACAGAGCAGATCAGAACAGGACAACATAGGCAACACAGTACTTTACATTAAAACAACCAGACATTAACAGTAGCTATAACAATATCTCTTTCTCTGCTATAGTTGAGCATAGTTTCAAATACAATAATATCAAACATAACAAAATAGTATAAAACCATTCAAAGAGTGAAAGAATTACAGGGCTTTCTGAACTGAATAACAGAGAATGATCAATGGGTACTATAATATCTCATTTTCAATAAAAAATTTTGTTTATACTATCACACATATTCAAATCCCAATAAGACACAATGTGATAGATAGAACCAATGGTAGTAGAACAATAGAAGCATGGTAGGACTTCTAAGAAAGATGATATTAAATCAGCAATAGCTGTCATGTTTTGTTTTCTTCAAAACAGCTGTTCATACCATCATGCATGATATAGTCAAACAAAACAGAATAAAGCCATTCCAACTGATGAATGAAAATATTGAAAGGCTTCAAAGCTATGAGAAGGGGACTCATGCTTACCATAAAATCTTATATACTCTTATCAACTCTTATACTAGGGATACTATACGGTATTTACACATGTGAGTCTGGTTTATATTGCTTATGAGTATGGCCTCAAGTCGTGTCCATTTATTTATAAATATCTCAATGTGGTCATTCTTTATAGCTGAGTAGTACTCCATTGTATAAAAATGCCACAACTTTTTTATCCATTCCTCAGTTGATGGGCACTTAGGTTGTTTCCAAGATCTGGCTATTACAAATTGTGCTGCTATAAACATGGGTGCACATATATCACT
>PVJX010016759.1:28745-39765 GCA_004027295.1 Dolichotis patagonum | reverse complement strand
CCATATTGTTGTTTTTGTCAGATTGTGGAGCAGAACTGTTAACAGTCTCACTGTTTGAATGTCTACATGTTTTAACTTTGTAATTTGAACAACTATTTCCAAGAAGTCAGTATGTAATTAGTCAAGTAATAATTTCTTAGGTTTTATTGTTGTTGTACTTTTCCTTTTTTCCTTAGAATACTGTATGGTTGCTACCCTTAAAAAAAAAATCTTAATTATCATCCAGAGGTGTTGCTTCCTGAAACTATTATATTGGGGGTTAGGACTTCAGTATATACATTTTATGCAAATATAGAAATGGAAGTTCTTAACAGAAGAGAATCTAGCATATCTGTGAACATCCCTAATAACTACCATGGTTTCCTCAGCTGCCGTTTTTTCACTTTTGAGTTACCACCCATTGGCATTGGTATTGGCATTCTTTCCAGTTTGGGAGAGGGAAAACTGTCTCCTATAGTATGGAACTTTGACCAAACAACTGAACACAAATGTATAGCAAACTCTACTACATGTGTGATAATGCTCTTTATAGGCAGAGACTTAGAACAGAAGGATAAAATATATAAGGTCATCCCTTAAATTATCTTATGATTAGTAGTCAATAATTTAGGTTTCCAAATGGGCTAGTTAATACAGAGGATATAAAAATAATTTGTCTACTTAAACTTGCTCATTTAATCTATCTAGACCCAATTAGAAAGCTTGGCCAAAGACAGTCAAGTAATATAATTATTGTAAACTTCATTTAAATGGTCATGTTTCTCCAGTATTGGTATATTTAAGTCTAGTCTATATTCAGTTCAGGGAAGCCTATAGAGAATTCTGTACTACGTGTTTCTATTTCTGAAAACTCAAATATCTTTTAGTTTTTTCTTTTTAGATCAATGTTCCCATCATTTTCTTTATAGGATGATCTTTAATAAATTTATATTTTCGTGGAGCTTCAAGATTTATTAATGGTATTGCTTCTCGGCCTTTTGGCTAAGATCAAGTGTAGATTTATTAATGGTATCTATCAGTCAGAATGTCACTGAAAGTAAAAGAGAAGAAACAAGTACTAGCCTTCCATTCCAAGATACCAAAAAAGCTGTCCTCTTTCTTTCAGACTAGGATAAGCTAGTTAAAAATAGGAGTAGGATTTTCACTTGTGCTGTGATGTTGTTATTTTCTGCAATGAAAGAACAATATTAATTAATGAACAGTCTATCTTCACAGCAGGCAGCTGTGCTACATGGAGCTTTTAAAAAGTGGTGCAACTAATAATTAGATATGTGAGCATGAATTGACCTTCCAAATTGGATTTATTATTATTTACTTTATCTGCTTATGTCACAGTAGGTGCTGTCACAGAGACTGTGACTAAAATTCTGATAAAGACTCCTCTGCCAAGTTGCAAAAATAATTTATTTGCCAAATGGCATATGCTTAGATCCATGTAGAAGCCTGGATGTGGTACATGGCCTTGAACTTAGAGAGCCTTTATATTCTGTTTGAAAGTGTGGGTTATACTGTAAATGTGGCAGCTTGCCAGTGACCTCCACAAATAGCTCCTAGCTGCTCATGTGAGAGATTATCCTGGATTATATAAGGTAGGTAACAAATTCATTCAATGATTTTTATTTTAAAAAATCTTAAAGTACAATGGTGAAATCATGCTTACCTAAAAGCACTTAATAATGGTACATTAAAAACTTAATCTTTCACTACTTTTCAGTGATTCATGGTAGGCAGTCTACATGGTTTTGGTGTGCAATGTTGAAGTCAATTTTCAGTTCTTTAGGACTAAAGGTGAAGAAGGGATAGCACAATTGATGCTTAATAATTTCATCAGCGATCACTGTAAGAGCTAATGACCTGACCATCTAAGGTGCCATTTCTCTTTCTGGTTTATGGTCGATGCTTTACATTTTAACATGGTAACATGTGTAAAGGCATGCAGCACTGTGTATTCATATAGTCTGTGTTCAATAACTGTCAGTTTCTTTTTGTACTGTATTACTTTTCCTGACTCTGCAGCTCAGCAGGAGGGATATCAACCAGGAGCATTCTGATAAGGCTCTCTGTGCCTCCTCATTGTAATCAATATTAGTCATATAATACTTTTCATTGAGGCTCTAATCTTGTCCCTATCATCATAGAATCCATCGTAAAAGTCCAAAGAAGTCATTGGTGAATGTAAAAATTTGAGGTGGATGAGGCTAATCCTGGAGGTAAATACCAGGCCAGATCACTACTACTACCCTTACCCCCAAGTAGGCAGGTAAAGAAGAGCAGTTAGAATGTGCAAACTCTACCACATTTGGACCTGGCAGGGGCAGCCAGGGAATGTCAAGTGTCAGGGATAGTGTGAATCTTCACCTATAGAGAGTTGTGGCAATGGAGAATTTACCAGACTGGGTCATATGCTCTGCATTTGACTAGAATATAAAGTACCTCTCTGAATATTGTCCCTTTGCTATTGTGCATGAGAGTTAACAGTCACTTACTGCTGTTTCCAGCAAGCACAAGGCTCTCTGCATTCTTTGAGCCCCTCTGCCCTCAGGCAAGTCACATGAATAGAAGTGTCTCTTTTCTGCCATCTTTAATTCATTGGCCCCTATGTCCTACCTAAAAATCAAGAGAGATCTACTCAACACTGCACCAGCTGGAAAGGGCTGCTACTACCTGTGAACTACTAGACTACAGTGATATATTCCAAAACCCTCTCTATATGCTCAAACTACATGTCAAGGCTGAGTTGAAGTGAAAAATAACCCACTAAATGAACACAGTAGTTAATTAATAGGTAAATTTCTGTGTAACTATTATATACTTTATAAGTATATATCCTAGAACAGCTATAACAAACAGGATATATCACAAACTGGGTGGCTTAAAACAATAAATTTATTCTCTTATGATTCTGGAGGCCAAAAGTCTGCAATCAAGGTGTTTACAGGATTAATTCTTTTGCAGAAGGGGACAATCTAGTTTATATTCCTTGTTTCTGTAGCTTTCCAAGAATCCTTGGCATTCCTTGGCTTGTAGAAGCATATCTCTCCAGAGGTATCACTTTCTGTATCATCGCATAGGTTCTCTTCTCTGTGTCTCCCTTAAATGTCCAAACTTTCCTCCTTTTTAAAGAATATCAGTTATTGGATTAGGGTCCATCTAATGCAGCATGACCTAATCATAATTACATCTCTATTTCCAATAAACTGTTTTCAAACAAGTTTACATTCACAGACAGGGATTTAGAAGTTGAACATATCTTCTGGAACACAATTCAACTCAGAATAAGGTGAAAAGACAGTGAAGTGAAATAATATAGCTTTTTTCAATACATGATGCTAGAACAATTAGATATTTGTTTGCAGGAACAAAGGGAAAAGGATCTTGATCATATTTAGCAATCTATAAACTAAAAAAATGGGTAATAGACCTAAGTTTTAATTGTAAAAGCACAAAGTTCAAAAAAGAAAGCATGGAGAAAAATTTTGTGACCTTGAGTTAGGCAATGATTTCTTAGAAATGACACCAAAAACACAATTTCTGAGAGAATAAATTGATAAGTTGAGTTTCCTCAAAAATAAAAATTCACTGGCCTTTAACAGATATTACCAAAAGAATGAAAAGACAAGTCAAAAACTGGGGCAATATTTTTGCAAAGCATGTATGTGATTAAGGATTCTGTACAGAAAATATTAAGAAATCTCACAACTCAAGAATGAGACAACAAATACCTCAATTAAAAATGAGCAAAAAATCTGGATAGGAAGATACATGGATTAAAAATAAGCACAGGAAAAGATGCTCAACATTATAGACAACCAAAGACTCAGACATACATGTTCATAGCAGCTGTACTTATAATAGCCACAAACTTGAGCAATTCAGATTACTATCCATATGTAAAAAAAAAACGAATTGTGGTTTATCTATGTAATAGAATATTATTCAATAACAAAATATATCAACTATTGACAGTGACATAGAAAGGTGTTGAAGTAATTATTGCTGAGTTAACAATGCCAAATCAAAGAAAAAAGTAAAATTTGTATTATATCATTTATATAAAAGTCTAGAAAATAAAAGCTAAACTAGAGTGATAGAAAATATTTCAGTATTTCTTTGGATTGAATGATGGTAAAACAGAATGACAGGAAGGTATTGGAGAGGGGCATGAGAAAATTTTTGGTGGTAACGTACTATAGTGGTTGGGGGGTTATTTTATATTTGTTTAAATATATCAAAAATTATCAAATTGTATACCTTAAGTATGTGTAGTTTTTTTTCTTTTTCTCTCTTCTTGTTTTTTTTTCTTCTTGATTGTTCTTTTTTTATGAGTGTGAATATGGGTCTAGTTTTGTTGTTGTGTTGTGTTCTTAGTTTTTCCTTCTCTCTTTTCCTCCTGTTTTCCTCACCAGTCTCAAAGTTTGTGTGATCCTCCTTTGTCCTCAAGCCTTCTAAACTCTACTTCTTCTTCTGTTTGTCTATTTTTCCCTTAGCCTTTTTCAAATTTTCTTGCCTAAAGAAAAAATCACTATATCGAGGGATTATTTACTGCATACAATTTTCTGGTTTGTTTTAGATTTTGTCGTATAACCACATATCTAGTTCAGACAAAAGTGTTAAATTAGTAGTTACCTCAATTTGTCATTTTCCAGGCTGTGTTTGATGCTTTTGTTATTACTGAATGTACCACTTAGCCAAAATGACACAATTGTTCTAACTAGTTGTTCTACTTGGTATACCATGATTGAGACTGCTTAAGGATCATAAAAAAATACTATAGGCTAGTGCCAAAGAACCAGGGACTGGACCAAGTAGGCAGCAACTTCTCATGACCAATAAATTGAAGAGTTAGGATTGTGAAATAGACTCAAAGCCCAAAAAGCAGTTACACCTGGAAGGTATTTCTGAGAAGCAGTCATCTTCTAAGGGTTCTAAATACTAGCAATAAATGTACTCACCATAGGGAATTTACAAGCATCAACACAAGAATTAAAATATAAAAACTCCAAAACAAAAACAAAACAAAATAAAAATAAAACAAACAAACAGCAACAACAACCACCACCACCACAACAAAAACACCCAACAGAAAATGAGAAGGCACTTCAGATGCAACTCTAGATTCCAGCTCACCAAAGGCAAACCCAGTAGGCAATGAGTGGAATAACCTGAAAGCCACTCATCTGGTCTTATTGAAGTGGTAACAGTGAAAGTAACAAAGCAAATGAATGAGACTCTAGAAAAAATAAAATCAGAAATAATTTCTGAGACAACTATAGAGATTGTGCCCATATTGAAAGACATGCTTAGTGACTCTAAAGCAGATACAGATTTAAAAAACCAAGGGGATACCTGAGGAAATTGATGAAAACCATGAATGCCCAACAAAGGAAAGAAATGGAATCCATCAAACACATTCAAACAGAGATCCAGGAACCTAAAAATTCCATTACAAGTATATGCAGCAGAATGAGTCAATGTGAGGACACAATCTCAGATACAGAAGACAGAATTGTGGTTATGATTATGAAATTTCAAACCAAGACTGAGTAGGAGAGAAAAGAAAGGTCACTAAAAACTTAAAGTGAATAATCCAAAAGGAAGAGATAACAATCATAAATATATATATATACATCAAATATCAATGCACCCAACTATATAAAACAAATATCAACAGACACAAAAAATCAAGTAAGTTCTAATACAGTTGTAATGGGGGATCTCTATACACAACTGTCACAAATAGATCAACTAGACAAAAAATTAATGAAATATTAGAACTGAACCAAACTTTTGAATAAATGCACTTAGATGTATACAGAGTGTTCCACCCTATGTCAGAATGCACATTTTTCTCAGCTGCACACAGAATGTGCTCCAAAATTGACCACATACTATATCATAGAATATACTTAAGTAAATTCAAATAAATTGAAATTACCCATGCATATTTTCAGACCACAGTGTAATGAAATTGGAAATCAATGGCCAAAGAAACCACAAGAACATTAAATAACATCCTCCAGAACAACTGATGGGATTAATTTTGTCACAGATGAAATTAAAGAAGAAATTAGACAGTTTCTACAATTAAATGATAATGACAGGACAACATACCAGAACTTATGGGAAACAATAAAAGCAATTCTATGAGGAATTTTTTTTGCATCTTTTTTATTTTGAAGAGAATAACTCCAAATGAGACAAAACAAGGTAGGGTCAATTAAAAAAAAGGATCAACAGAGTACATGACTTAAAAGCAAAATATAAAGAGATCAACAATGGCTACCATAATGCCTCTTGTTATCTTCAAAAGAATTGCCAATATCATCAGACATTATAAAGTTGAACAAAATAGTACAGAACAAAACCAATAAAAACAAGACATTGGAGACATTATAGGACTTCAAAAGAAGATAACAGTCCAACTGGAATGGGTATCATAATGTATCTTATTGTCTTCAAAGTAGTTGCCTATACCATCAGACTTGATACTATAAAAAAAACCAGAATAGAATAAAATCAGTCAACAGAAAGTAGTGAAAGCAATACAGGGTTTCATATCAATCCAATAGGAAATGAAAAGAACTTACCATAATATATCCTGCTATCTTTGGAATAGCTGTCCATGCCATCAACTCTAATACAAGTAGACAAACTGAAACAGAATAAAACCAAACTAAACAGAACAATGAAGACAATATGGGTTTCAAATTATGATAATAGATTAACAATGACCACTGACTTCCCTTTTTATACAATTCCTCCCCTTTCACTTTCACTGGATGTATTGTACATTTTGGATCCCACTAACTTTTTCAGTTTTTATATTAAGAAGGCAAACCACTGTTCACCTAAGTGATTTTGAAACTTTTTACCCCTGAGCATGATCTTGAGTTGTATCCATTTACCTACAAGAGCCTCAAGGTTATCTTTCTTTATAGCTGAGTAGTTTTCAATTGTATCAACGTGTCATGGCTTTCTAAGCTATCTGAAGCTGATGGGCAAGCTACCCCCACTTTGTTTCTGGTTCCCTATCACATATAGCATTGTTTTCTCATCTTTGACTTTCAGTCTATAAACCCACTTTTGGGTTAAAAGTATTTCTTATATAAAGTATATTGATGGACCCTATCTCCTGATCCACTCTGCCTGTGTTTCTTTTTATTGGTGAATCAAAGCCATCTATATTAGTGATTATAGCTAACCTTCTCTGCCTCATCTCTGCCATGCTATTTTTCTGCTGTTGGTTGTCTACTTTCTCCCTTCATTCCACTGCCTGCCCCATTCAGTGAGCCCCCTCTGCTGCTGTTCCTGAGATAATGGTCTTTATTTTCTCTCTCTAGAATGTCCTTCAGTATTTTTTGTAGGGTTGGTTTGGCGGTAATGAACTCCCTCAGTTCGTCTTTGTTATGGAAGCATCTTGTTGCTCCATTAATTTTGAGAGATAGTTTTGCAGGGTTGGAGGTTATTTTCTTTCAGGACTTGGAATACCTCACTCCAAGCTCTTCTTGATTTGATGGTTTGTGCCAAAAAGTCTGTTGTGATTCTGATGGGTTTTCCTAATCAGTGATCTATTTATTTTCTCTGACAGCTTTTAATATTCTGTTATTGTGTTGAATTTCTGGGATCTTGATTATTATATGTCTGGGTAGATCTATTTTGGTTATAGCTGGCTGGAGTTCTTTATGCCTCACCTACCTGAACATCATTTCCTCTTCCTATGCTTGGGAAGATTTTTAAATTATTTCTATAAATAGCCTTTGTATTTCATTTGTGTTTACCTCTGCTTCTTCACTCACATTTTTTATTCTTAAGTTACAGTTCCTCTTGTCATTTTCTAGCCTTTGTATTGTTACTTCCTGGTTTCCTGTTATTTTTAAGAGATATTTCCTTTCATGATCACAAGCTGCAAAACTGTCTTCAAGGTTTGATAGTCTATCTTTAGTTTCTTTCGAGCAGTTTTGCCAGCTTTCAATGGAGTTTTTAATTTCCTGGTAATCTCTTTGAGTCTGTTTCATATATTCTAAATTTTTTAATATTCTTCATTGAAGTTTTCCCTCCTTTTTCCATGCTCCTCTATTCTTCCATCTGTGTCTTCTTGAGAGGTGCTTAGCAATTCTTTTATTATGCTTCTCATTTCTTCTTTTACCTGTAATAGTATTTCTGTTCTAAGTTCTTTTACAGCTTCATGAAGTTGTTTCTTTATTTCAGTTGCTATTGCTTCAGAAATTGCAGGTGTGCAACTCCCAATCTCTTCCATGTTTATATCTCCTGGACCAGTACTGCTTGGGTTGGAGGCCAGAGACTGTCATTTGCTTATTCCTCTTGTCATGTTCCTGGTTTCTTCCAGACAAGTGGGTAGTAGGGTCCCTGGCACTTCCTGTATCGGTTATAATTATTCTGAAGTGTGCTTGCTAGGAATGTCTGCTGTTTGCTGCTTTTCCCAGCAGGTACTGGAGTGTAAGCAGGGACAGGGCAGCTACTGCCCTTCCCTTCCTAGCTGGTTAACCACAAGGAGTCTTCACCACATTAATATGTGCTGGGCAGGTAGGATTGATTGGGGATAGCTTTAGGGAAACCTTGGCAGTGGCTATTGGACTGCACATGAAGGTGGGATTCAGTCCAAGCAATTTCCACCAGTCTGCTTCAAGCTAGGAGTGGCTGAATGAAGCTGGCTGCTGTTTTGGCTCAGGGCTTGTCCTGCCCGACTCCAAAATGGCCCTCAGCTAATCCCCCACCTCCATGGGAAGACTGAGTCCCCCACACTGACTGCCAGCCAGTGCAGTTCTCTGGTCTGCTGCTCCCCCCTGCCACTGTGTCTCCCCAAAGAGGCCTTTGGGCTTGCCAGCCAAGCTTCACAGTTACCATGCATCTCCAGGTTCCAACAGTGCTTCTCACATGGTGGTTATGGTTCCAGTTGAAAGCGCCACTAACTCCCATCTTCTTCTAAGGTTTCTTCTTTTTATTCTCTCTGTGGGCTTTGATTCTCAATTTAGTTTCTTCCTGGGTCAAGGGGACCCACTTCCTTCCTTCTTGTGTTCTCCAAAATGTTATACTCCAGCACCTGGACTGTTTTTCCCAGAGAGGCTGTTTACTCTGCTGCTTACTGTTCTAACATCTTTTTGATCTCTCCTCTATGAGGAAAATTTATAGCAGTGAATTCTCGTATCAGGAAAACAGAGTGAGCCCAAATACACAACTTAATGTTGAACTTCAACCTCCTAGGAAAAGAAAAACAAGTCAAGTCAAAGTCTCATATGAAGGAGGACATTATAAAGATCAGAGGAAAAGTTAATGCAATGGAGACTAAGAAAATGATACAATGAATCAATGAATTGAAGGGTTGGTTCTTTGAAAGATTAAATAAAATTGACACACTCCTAGCTAACCTTATCAAAAAAGAAAGAAAAGACTCAAATCCATGCAATTAGAAATAAAAAGGGGAGATTGAAGACAATATGGCAGACTGGTAGGTAGCAGGAGAGAGACCCTCTCTGAGAGAGACAGCTCAAATGCCAGAATAAAACACCCTGGGGAGACCCAAACAGAGAGAGATGGACTCTCACAACCCTGGAAGAAACTAAAGTGCAAAAAACCACTCAAATATGAGGTCTTGGGGCTACTATTAGTGAAGATAAGATCAGCGAGCATGGCGCCCTCCTCGAGCCGCCTGAATTCCTGCCTGACCTGAACAAGCAATCTGCACCAAAGCGAATGGCTTGAGCTGCCGGAGCGTGGAGCTGAACAGCCCTGTGTGCAGCTCACCCGGACAGGCCCTGCACACGACTCACCCAGAGGCACTGTGAATTCCCACCGCAGCCGCGCTGAAGTCAGAGGTCGGGGAGCCCAGCAATTCTCGGGGACTGGCATCAACACTCGGTGAGTGATGGGAATAAGACCCTCTGACGGGAAAGGGGAAACCGACTGGACGACATGTTGGATTTGGGCAGGACAGCCCTAACTCCATACGGAAGTGGCTTCAGCTAGTTACTCCCCTCGCCGAGCAGATTGGTGGAATCTGCTTGGAATATGCTGTGCCCCTGGCGGGGACCCAGTGAGTCGCTACAATATTACTTCCCTGAGATCAGTGCACACTGATGCAGTGAAGGCCTGCAAAGGTTGACTGGCCCGGAAGGGAGGAGCTAGCGCACACTGCCTGTGGGTGAACTCTAATCTCTGATAACCTATTGAGAGGGCTAAAGCTCCTAGCCTGCGCCCTCTAGAGGAGCTTTAACCAACAAGAAAAGGGTCTGGGAATTACACTGTACATTTGTATGGAAGGAACCAAAAACATGATGAAAGGGAGAAATAAGAAACAACTCCCAGCCACCAACCCTGAGAACGTTGATCCAGGAGAGGTAAATACAAAAGAGATTGAGGGCAGCAAAAATGCAACATCAAACACAGTGTTAGTGGACATAAAGAGATATCTTCAGGACCTTGTAAGTGGGACCAAAACTGAAATATTAATTCAAATTAAACAAGAGATAAGTAGATTAATAAAAGAAGGTCTGGGCACCTCTCAAGAAGACACAGACAGAAGAATGGGGGAACACAAATGGAGAGAAAAATTTAATAAAGAATTCAGAAAAAACCTAGGATTCATGAAGCAGATTCAAAGAGATTATTAGGAAACTAAAGACTCCATAGAAAGCTGGCAAAACTGCTTGAAAGAAACCAAAGATGGACTATCAAAAATTGAACACAGGCTTGCAATGTGGGATCATGAAAGGGAAGATCTCTTAAAAATAACAAGGGAGCAGAAAGTAAAGATACAAAGACTGGAAGATGACAAGAGGATCTATAACTTAAGAATAAAGTATTTGAATGAAGAAGCAGGAATCAAATCAGAGGAATTACAAAGGCTATTCACAGAAATTATTAAGGAAAATTTCCCAAGCATAGAAAAAAGAAATGATATGCAGAGGTATGAAGCATACAGAACTCCAGCCACCTACAACCCAAACAGAGTTACACCCAGACACATAATAATCAAGATCCCAGAAATTCAATATAAGAACAG
>PVJX010016759.1:0-28645 GCA_004027295.1 Dolichotis patagonum | reverse complement strand
AGATTGCTGTATCCTGCAAAACTCTCTCTAGAAATTAATGGAGAAAAAAGATGCTTCCATGACAAAGAGGAGCTAGGAGAATTTGTGACCACCAGTTCAACCCTACAAAAAATACTGAAGGACATTCTAGGGAGAGAGAGCAAGAATACAAGCATTTCAGGAACAGTGGCAGAGAGGCCTCAGTGAATGAGGCAGACAGTAGAGTGGAAGAGAAAAATAGACTATCAATGGCAGAAAAACAGAATAGCAGAAATGAGGCATAGAAAATTGGCTATAATCTCTAGTATAGAGGGCCTCAAAATACTAACAGAGAGAAACACAGGCAGAGTAGATCAGGAGATAGGGTCCATTGAGCTGCTCTATATAGGGAGGCAGTAGGACCCAAAACAAGCAGTGCACCCCATGGGAGTGAAAGGGGAGGAATTGTCTAAAAAAGGGAGGCAGAGGATATTGTTAATGGGGTAACAAGATTTAAAATTTACATTATTCTCACCACTCTGCTTGGATGGATTACGTGCTGTTCCAGTTTGTCTACTTACACTACACTTGAGTACATGGTCAGTTATCCCAAAAATAAGAGGACATATTATGGTAATCATCCCTAATTTTCCTATCAACCTAATCTGAAGCCCTTTGTAACTTACACTGTCTTATTATGACTGATCTTATTTGAATCTGGTTTGTTAGATTGCTACTTTGTATTGACTGATTTTATTTAAATCTGTTGTGATAGATAGCATCAAGTCTAAGAGTATAGGCAACTACACTGAAGATGGCAAGAGTCACTAAGATACCCACTCTGGTTTAATTATTACTTGCTTTTGAAGTCTTATAATGTCTCCAATGCTTTGTTTTTATTAATGTTGTTATACACTGCTGAGACACCATGGTAACCATTGTAGATCACCTTGTATTGCGGATTTATGTGACTTTTGTGCCTCATGCTTTTCTAGGAATTGTTTTATTTTATGTTGCTTTGTTTTGTTTTTCCTGCTAATACAGAAATGATAGATACACATGTAGAGACTCATGCATGTGTAGAGCTTATAAACAGTTTACGAGAACCAACTATATAACACATGTTAAAATGAACAACTACTTTTAAGAAAAAGAGACACTACAATACCCAGTGCTGATTCCATATTGTCATGATGTGAAGTCCAGCAAAACTATCACTTTTTGTTCAAAGTGATCTTAGCTTGCTTTGCCTTGTTTAAGTTTAACAAACATTAAGGTATGGACAGCTGTTTTGAGGAGAATGAGAAACACTATGACAGCCATTCTTGGCTTCCCTAATGTCTGGTCTTGAAGACCTGAAATGCTTTCCTCGTCCTGTTCAGATCAATTCCATACTATGTTGTTTCATGTGAATTCCCTGTATGTGACAATCTGGACAGCTATTTGGAAGAAAACAAGAGTCAATATGATAGAGAGTGAATATCTCCGATTGTCTAGTTTTGAAATTTTTGTCTCTTACATTGCTTTCTTGTGATCTGCTTTGCTCTGTTTTGTTGTGTTTAATTTTACCCTTTTGATACAATTGCATGTATATTTGCATGGGTAAGATGGATGACCATATTGCTGTTTTTGTCAGATTGTGGAGCAGAACTGTTAACAGTCTCACTGTTTGAATGTCTACTTTACATGTTTTAATATTGTAAATTGAACAACTTTTTCCAAGAAGTCAGTATGTAATTTGTCAAGCCATAATTTCTTAGGTTTTTTTGTTGTTGTTCTTTTCCTTTTTTCCTTAGAATACTGTATTGTTGCTACCCTTTATTCTGTTTTGTTTTGTTTTGTTTTTTTCTCTTTAAATAAAATTATTAAAAAAAAGAAATAAAAAGGGTGAAATTGCAACAGATCCTACAGAAATCTAGGCAACAATCAATATGTACTTTGATTACTTGTATTCTAGGAAGATGAAAAACACAGAAGAAATGGAGAGATTCCTAGATATATATGAATTCCCAATGCTGAATCAAGAAATAGACATTCTAAATAAACCAGTATCAGTCAGTGAAATTGACAATATAATAAAAACCTATCAACAATAACAACAACAACAAGAGCCCAGGCCCTGGCAGATTCATTGCTGAATTCTACAAGAAATTTAGAGAAGACCTAATTCTGCTACTTCTCAAATTCTTTAATGAAATTGAAAGAGAAGCAATACTCCCAAATTCATTCCTGGAAGCAAGCATTGCCATGATACAAAAATCAGAAAGGGATTCAACCAAGTAAGAGAACTAGAGGACAATCTTTCTAAGGAACATAAATGCAAAAATCCTCAGTAAGATATTGGCAAACAGAATGCAGCAACTCTAATGCAGCAAATCATCAAGAAGGTTATAATCAAGTAGAATTCATCCCAGGCACACAGGGATGTTTCAGCATATACAAATCAATAAATGTAATTCATCATATTAACAAAATCAAGGACAAAAACTATATGATTATCTCAATAGATGCAGAAAAAGTGTTTGACAAAGTCCAACACACATTCATGATAAAACTTTACAGAAAATTATAATGGATGATCTTTATTTCAATCTGATAAAAGCGATTTATGACAAGCAACAGCCAACATCAAGATAAATGGACAAAAACTTAAAGCTTTTTCTCTAAAATAAAAAATAAGACAAGGGTGCCCACTGTCACCAGTCTTATTCAATACAGTTCTAAAAACATTAACCAGAGAAATTAGACAAAAGAACAAAATAAAATGAATAAGGATAGGAAAGAAAGACATTGAATTATCATTATTTGTATATGACATGATACTCTGTATAGAAGACCTCCAAAGTGCCACTAAAAACTTGC
Organism: Dolichotis patagonum; assembly: GCA_004027295.1. NCBI lineage: Eukaryota > Metazoa > Chordata > Mammalia > Rodentia > Caviidae > Dolichotis > Dolichotis patagonum. The sequence goes on along the minus strand of PVJX010016759.1, from coordinate 25,825 downwards.
TAGATTTAATTAACAAATACAGTAGTATAGCTAAATACAAAGCCAACACTCAAAAATCAATAGCCTTTTTGTACATGAATAATAAACTCACTTAGAGAGATTATGGAAATAACAAATTTCATAATAGCATCCAAAAAAAGTGAAATACTGAGGACTCAATCTAAAGAAGAAAGTAAAGTACCTTTACATTGAAAACTACAGTACTCTGAAAAAGGAGTTTGAAGAGGATATCAGAAAATGAAAAGATATTCCTTGTTCTTGGATAGGAACAACCAATATAGTGAAAATGATTATACTCTCACAATTGTTATACAGATACAGTGCCATCCTGATCAAAATGCTATCAGCATATCTCACAGAATTAGAGAAAACAATCATAAATTTCATTTGGAACCAGAAGAGACCTAGAATAGCAAAGGCAATTGTGAGCAAAAAAGGCAAAGCAGGCAGCATCAGAGTCCCTGATTTGCACTTGTATTATAAAGCTATTGTGATAAAAACAGCATGATACAAACAAACAATATAAAACAGGCCCAAGCATTAATGGAACAGATGACATGATGCAGAGAAAACTCCAGACATACTCAGCCACCTTATCTTGACAAATGAGCGAACCCATTCAATGGATCAAAGATAGTCTCCTTAATAAATGATGCTAAAAAAATTGGCTTTCCACATGCTGAAGATTAAAACTAAACCCATATATTTAGCCATGCACTAAAATAAAATCAAAATGGATAAAAAATCTAAATATTAAAACAAAAACACTAAATCTGCTGGAAGATAGAATAAGTAGAACTCTTGCAGACACTGTGTAGGCAAAGACTTTATCAATAAAATTCCAATCACACAAGGCTATCACAAAGAATCAACAACTAGGATCTCATCTTATCAAAAAGCTTTTGTGGGCTGGGTATATTCTCCAGTGTCACAGTGCCTGCCTGGCAAGCATGAGGTGGTGAGTTCAATCCTCAATACCAAAAATTAAAATTAAAATTAAAAGCTTTTGCACAGCAAGAGAAACCACTGACAGAGTGAAGAGACAATCCACAATATGGGAAAAAATGTTTGCCAGCTGTTCCTCAGACAAGGATTACTATTGAGAACATAGAAAGAACAAAAAACAATACCTTTCATATTTAGAGGCCCAATCCAAAAGTGGGCACTTGAGATGAATATACACTTCTCAGATGAAGAAATACAAACAGCAGGTAAATATATAAAAAAAGTTCAACAACACTGGTCATTAGAGAGATGCAAATTAAAGCAATGCTGAGAGTCCACCTCACCCCAGAAAACATGACTATTATCAAGAAATCAATCAATAACAAATGGTAGAGGGGCAGTGTGGAAAAAGGAACATTTTCCCACTATTGGTGGGAGTATAGATTGGAGCAACCACTGTGGAAATCAGTGTGCAGATTCCTCACATAAACTAGGACTAGAAATCCCATTGGATCCGGCTACTTATCTTATTCTTTCCAAAGAATTAAAAGCATCATACTACAGTGATATATATGTACACCTATGTTTATAGTGGCACAGTGTATAATAGCTAGATCTTAGGAATAGGCCAAATGCCAATAAGCTGATGAATGGATAAAGAAGATGTGCTTCTTTTATACAATGGAGTATTACTTAGCCATAAGAAGGATAAACTCAAGACATTTTTAGGTAAATGGATACACTCTGAGAACATATGGTTTGTTAAGTAAAATAAATTGGATGGTAGGCTGCAGATGTAGCTCAGTGGTAGAGTATGTGATTAGCATACATTGGGCCCTGGGTTCTATTCCCAGCATCATCAAAAAAAAATTGGACACATGTGTGCAAATATCATATAGTTACTCTGGTGTGAGAAACTGAAAGTGTAAATAAAGACCAAAATTACAATAGACATTGTGAAATAGGCAGAAAGTGTTCAAATGGCAAGGGGAACTAGAAAGGGCAACGAGGAGAGGAAGGAAGAAAAAAGAAATGTTGGGAGGTTTTGTAAATAGGGGAAGAATGATTATCGAGAGGGTAGGGGAGTGGGGAAAACAAAGAATCAAGACAAAGCACATACAGGTACAAATTCCCTGTGATGAATGTGATCATCATATATATCTAAAAAGTACCAATAAACTTAAATAATTAATAAAAACAGTACAGAGGATGGAGGGTGAAAGAGATAAAGGAAGTGGCAAATAGAACCAAAATGATTCCTGGAGTAGAGGGGAGACACAGTGTACAAAAAGGAAAAGATGATGTGGCTTATATTTTCCAATAATGGGAATACATTATTTCTTCTTGCATTGTAGCTCTGATGTTCTAACACATCCCATGGAGAGACAGAGTCCATGTTCCCTCTTCTTCGGTATGGGGGAGATTGTGACTATCACACAGGTAATGCTATGTTTTTTCCAATGTTATAAATGGTGTTTCAGTTACTTTCTGTTTTTCTTGAGATGCTCCTTTTTGGAACTCAGTCACCGTTCTGTGAGGAAGTCCACACAACCAGAGGAAGAGTTCTGGGTGATCTTTAATATATCTGGTCCTCATCAAAATTCAGCATCAACTACCAGACATGTGGAAGAAGAGAAAATCTTTAAATGAGTTGGGTCTCAGCACTTAAATCACTCCTATTCTTTGAATGTCCCCAGTAGAGAACAGACATGTCTTTGATGTACTCCTTCGAAATTCTCGACCCATTGAATGTTTGAACATGGTTATCAATTAACTCCACCAAACTTTTTTTGACATAGTAACAGTAACCAAAATAGTTGACAGGAAAGGAGGGGAAGAAGTAGAAATAAGTTTTCTTTTAAGAAAAACTAAGTTTCAGCCCACCTAAAAAAGCAGAAAAGATGTTGTGGATGGTTGTACTGGTTTTTGAAAGTGGATTCTTTCAGGAAGAGGTCTAAAGCTTTCTGGGATATGAGGTAGATTCCTTGGCATCATGGGCATATGGAAGTTTGTCATGGTAGTTAAAGTACTGGAGTGGAAGAAAGTCCCTCATTCTCAGCAATCTGATCATTCTTAAAAACCAAGAGTGTGACTCAACAAATGGGGCAGGATGTGTGAGTCTCCTTTCCCAGGAATAAATATGTAAGGAAAACTGTGTTTTGGGTTAGTGCTGATAACTAAATATACTATAAATTAGTTTTTTTGTCATAACATGAATCAGAAGAGACATGTGTAGGTCTCTTTAGTAGGGGTTTTTTTTTTTTGCAGAGAATAAAATCAAGTAAAATGAAGCAGAATAAAGCCAGTCAAAACAAAATAATGAAAGCCATACAGGACTTTGAAACAAGATAATAGGAAATCAACAATGCATAATGCCTCTTGTTATCTTCAAAATAGCTGCCCATACCATCAAACATAATAAAATCAAACAAAAAAGAACACCATAAATCCAATCAAAGCAAAACAGTGACATTGATACAGAATTTCAAAATAAGATAATTGGAAATTAACAATGGCTACCATAATATATCTTGTTATCTTCAAAATAGCTGCCCATACCATCAGATGTAATGAAATATAAGAAACAAAACAGAATAAAACCAAATCAAACCAAACAATGAAAACAATACAGGATTTCAAAACAAGATGATAGGAAATTAACAATGGCTACTATCTTTCCTTTTTAGACATTACTCCCTTTCACTTCACAATTATCTACTGTACATTTTGGATCCTACCAACTCCTTCAGTTTTTTATACAAGGAAGACAACCACTGTTCCACCATGTGAGTCTAAATCATTTCACCCATGAGCATGATCTCAGGCTTCTTCCATTTACCTAAAAGAACCTTGAGATTATCCTTCTTTATAGCTGAGTAGCTTTCCATTGTGTAAGAATACCATGTCTTTCTCATTCATTCTATGGTAGATGGTAAGTAAGGTACCCCTGCTTTTTTTCTGGGTACCCATCATATGGAGCATTGTCTTCTCTGACCTTCAGTCCATGAATTTCCTTTTATGTCAAATGTGTTTCTTGTACACACATATTGATGTATTGTGTCTTCTGATTCACTCTGCCCATGTTTCTTTCTTTATTGGTAAATTGAGGCCATCTACATTAGTCATTACAACCAACATGCATTGGCTCATCTCTGCCCATGCCTATCCTCCTACCATTGGCCCCTATTTTTCCTCTTCATTCAACTGCCTGCTCGCTCATCAATTCCCCTCTGCTGCTGTTCCTGGAACCATGATCTTCTTTTCTCTCTCTCTAGAATATCCTTTAGTACTCTTTGTAAGGTTGATTTGATTGTCATGAATCTCTTCAGTTGCTCTTTGTCATGGAAATATCTTAGCTTTCCATTAATTTTGAAAGCTCAGGGTTGGAAGTTGTTTTCTTTCAGGACTTAAAATATTTCATTTCAAGCTCTTCTTGACTTGATGGTCTGTGTTGAGAAGTTTGCATGATTCTGATGGGTTTTCCTGTATAAGTGATCTTTTTCTTTTCTCTAGCAACCTTTAATATTCTATTCTTGTGCTGAATTTCTGGGATCTTGATTATTATATGTGTGGGTACAAATTTATTTTAGTCATAGCTAGTTGGAGTTCTATATGCCTCATTTATTGGTATGTCCTTTTGCCATGCTTGGGAAATTTTCCACTATTACTTCTGTGAATAGTCACTTCTGCAAATAGTCTTTTATATCATTTGTGTTGATTTCTGCTTTTTTCTGACACCTATTAGTCTTAAACTATTTTTCTTTGTGTTGTTTTGCAGCTGTTGATTTGTTATTTCCTAGTTCCTTGTTATTTTTAAGAGAGCTTTCTTTTCACAATCACTAGCTGCAATCCTTCCTTCAAAGTCTGAAGGTCTATCTTTAGCTTCTTTTAAGAAGTTTTGCCTGCTTCCAATGGAGTTTTTAATTTCCTGCATATCTCTGAATCTGTTTCATATATGGTAATTCTTTCCTATATTGTTCATTCAAGATTTTCATCATTTTTCTACGTTCCTCTTTTTTACCTATGTCTTTGTTATGGTTGATACATTGTATCAACTTGAGAAGTTCAGAAGTTTAACTGAGAGACTCAGCAAGGAGACAGGATCCTTACTTTGTAAATATCCTCATCCTGTGCAAGAGGAGAGCACAGAGACATTGTGAATGCTACACCCCCTGGAGATGTGGGGGTGTTTGTGGCCTATGTACAATATAAAGGAGGAAAAGAGGCTTGTTCTTCCCCACTTTTGATCTGGCTGCTTTTGCTGGTTGTAGCCTTGAAGTGTACCCCAGTGCCGTGCCACCCTGCCTTGGAGCCAGCTGATTATGGGCTGAAACCTCCACAAACTGTAAGCTAAATAGACCTTTCTTTTCTTCATTTGGTGTACCAGGTATTTTGTCCCAGCAGTGAGAGAAAAGTAATGAAGACAGTCTTCTTTAAATATGCTCAGCAATTCTTTCATTATGTTTGTGATTTCTTCTTTTACCTGAGATATTATTTCTGATCTGATTACTTTTACAGCCACATGAAGTTGTTTCTTTACTTCAGTTGCTATCTTTTGAGAAATTTCAGGTGTTCAACTTCCAATTTATTCCATGTCTATGTCTCCTAGACTTGTTTTGTGTGGGCTGGAGGTCTGAGATTGCCTTTTGCACCTTTGTCTTGACATTTTCCTGGGTTCCTCTGGACAAGCTGCTGTGAGGTCTCAGGCACTTCCCACATTGGCTGCCTGTGTGTGGTGCAGGGGAATGGATCAAGCACCTGGGTTTTCTAGGTTCCTGGGGAGGCAGTGGGTTTGGTGCAGGCTTCTCCAGACATGCATGGCTACACCAAATCTCCTCTGATGGCTGCAGGTGCATGGGGGCTTGCCTGACTACTTCTCCCAGGCCTTGCTGGTTACAGGTTCCAGAGGGCAGTCAGTGGGCTTTCAGAGGTATGGCTGGCTCAGTAGGTTTTTTTTTTTCATAAGACTCTTCAACCAAATTTTACTTAATCCTTGTATCAGAAACTTGATCCTTAAGGACCAAATTTATCTATCTGTCTATCTATCTATCTATCTATCTATCTATCTATCTATCTATATGTTATGAAAATGACAGAAGGACTTGAAAATCAAAAACTACTTGTATAGTCTGTTTATGTAGCCCAGTACTATTTGTATATACTGTGGATCCTGACACCAACATCTAGCTTTGCGTTAGTAGTGAATAGTAACAACTTTTGATCAATATGTCTGTAGTGATTTTCACGTTTGAATTGTTTTGAGGATTTATAGATATTTTTCTTGTGTGAGGAACTCAGTCTTTGCCTTTGCTATCTTCCATTTTGACATATTCTCCTTTTTTGATTGAGAAAATTCATTGAGAATATTTAGTTTTGCTTATATCTCACTCACAACACAGTATTGAGCTGAATCTAAATCAGTTGTTTCCTACAGATATTCACTTTCCCTTAATATATCAATTATATGACTACATACTTAACCTGATAACACAGAAATAGTGGAATAATTTTATAGCTCTTTGGTTTCATTTGAACACACTACTTTTGTAGCAGTGATCTCTTTTCCTCCTTTCCTTTTTCCTTCTTCCACTTTTTTTCCAGAGGGAGAAGCATTACCTGTGCTACACCATAGTATCAGAAAGAGAATTTTTAAACTCAAAACTCATTGGAGGTGAGGGTCTCTTTCAGTTCCTAGCATGAACTGAAATGGTTCTCCTATGATGTGCTTCTTTCACACTTCTTGTATACACAGAAGATCCAGGATATGTGTTTAATCACATTGTGCCCAGTATAATGGGAATCAAATTTGTAGGATGTGGGGCCATGATAACTCCCTGTGGTTAAGACAACAGCTGTTCCCAGTTGTAAGGCATGAAATACAAAGTGAGATAGTCACAAAATTATCCCAAGTTTTCAGTAGAAAGATAGATTACTACAGAGGTTAATTTGCCCACATTGACATAATAAGTATATGCTAGAGTATAGTCTGGGCTAAGGTTCATGTTTTGTTCTCTTGCTTTGTTAATTTATTTATTTTTATAGTAAATACTACTTTAAGGAGGATAGGTGAGAATTGTCTGCCTCTCAAGAGAGGAAAAAGTTAGTATGAAGAAAGTTGAAGACATAATTTGTATTGCTCTTAGTAAATTATGTACCATGCACAAAATGAGATCCTACTGGCTCCCAGGCACTCACCTGCCTTCTCATACTTTTCATCAGCATCCATTTTGCTAGAAGAGATTCACGACTCTATTGATAGGGTGGGCCTCAGGTGGGTGGATAATCTAGTGTTCAAATGTTTAAGAGAGAGCAACAATATATACCACACATTCTTAAAATGATCCCTGGGTCAGCAGTGGATCAGCATTTCCTGGGGAATTTGTTAGAAAGCAAACTGTGCCAGGTCTACGGAATTAGAAATTCTTAGGAGTAGAGAAAGTTTAACAAGGCTTTCCAATTGATTCTTATGCACATTAAAATTTGATAACCACTGCCAGAATCAAGTTTGTCAGAAAAATACTTGGTTCCCACACTTTGTCCTCAGTTGTCAGGATAATTGTAAATATGCTTTAGAAATAGAATGTCAAAGAAAGTGATTTTGTTCATGATGTACTCAATAAGCATCTAATAAGCATCTGCTATGTGCAAAGGACTATTAACTACTACAGGGAAAAGAAAGATGAATAAAATACGGTACTAACCTTCTGTGAGATCATCTAAAGTGAATAAACAGATCATATTTGATTTGGTAATAAAACCAAAATGAAAGTAACAGCAGCCTATCTCGGTGTCTATAGGTAACACCCTTTCACAAAATAACACATGGTAAATTCATCATCATATCATTACTATTACCAAGTTATCCTTTTTTTCTCTTTCAGAGAAGGAAGTTTAACAGTTGGAACCATAACAGTCACCTGGTCAGGGACTGACACAGACTGCATAGTATCATATTTGACATTGTTTCTGTCTTAGGAACCTAAGGCTAAATAAAGATCACAAAGTCATCTTTTACTGGCTCAGCAATCAAACAAATTGCAATAGACTCTCACTTCTGTTTAACTTTTATTAAAAGAAGTACTAAGGTACTGTGATGCAGTACATCATATTTATTACCAAAATTATTAACAAATATACAAAACTTGTACATGTAATTTTCTTACATCCATTTATTGTCTATAATACTGATTTTTATTCAAGTAGGTTATCTACAGTATGTAAACATCCCTTGAATTGACCACACAGATTAGGAAAGCCCTCTAACCCATGCTTTTACCACGTACTTCTTTTTATTTGGCTTTCATTTGTAGCATCTAATCTCCACATTTGGCACATGGAAGAGACATCTACAGTGCAAAACAGGGAGGTTTTCGGATTTCATTCTGAACACTTTTGCAGGGGCTAAAAGAGCTGAAAGGAGAACAGAAGCACTCTAACTCAGTGGCTGGATTAGCTGTAAAGCCAACAACTCTTGGTTCAGCTGGTTATTATATTGAGCACAAAGTCACTGTCTCTTCCTTCTCCCACCCTCCCACCCATCCCCCATGCAAGGCTGATTCAGTCTTAACCTTGTCTCAAAAGCATTGAAAGAAATTCCATTCATCCCAAAACCGATAGCTTAATTTCACTGAGGAACAATTTTTTAGTGTTCTTTTGTGTAGGTTGTTTTCTGTGGTTTGATGATCCAGCAAAACTTTTAAATGTACAATAAAATAAGGTTAATAAAAAAATCCGGATATGAAAGTATAACTTTTTACCTATGTTCACTGGTCATCCCTCTACGGCCAGAGCCTTTTCTGTGGTGGCAAAGTGACAAAGGCCCCGTGTATAGCAGAAAAACCAGCTTGCCCAATACCATGGACTCCAAACCTCTAAACAGGTCAGAAAAAATTGGAAAGAAAAGGTCATTCTGCCCTCCTCTTCTTAGATTTCATCTTATTTAATTTAATATAGCCAAGTAAAGCTGATCCAGAGAGAGCTCTGTTCGCCCCGTTCACCCCATCCTTACACTCCAGCACAGAACTGTATTGCTCCTGTGATCTTCTGCACCTGGTCCACGAAGTCGCCTCTGAGCACTTCCGGATTTGGAAGTACGCGTCTCTCGGCTTCCATCACCACAAGGGCTGGGGCCCTTCCGACGCTCCGTAGAGCTCAGCCAATTTCCGGAAGCGGGGTCCCCAGTCCGTCAGAAAGTCGAAGCTCTGCTCCGAGTCTGAGGTGGCAGATTGTAGGGAGCTCAGTGACCCTGCTACAGAGCCGTCCCCCTCGAACATGTATGTCTGGAGGGAGTCGAAGGGTGGGGCCCACAGGTCCATGTCGGCCTCGTAAAGCTTGGCCAGCACGTAGCTGTGGACCGTGCTGTTGACGGCGCATGTTTGAGGCACGTAGCGGGACAGACTCTCTATCTCAGGGAGCATGTCTTGCCGCGTCTTGGGGGCAGTGCCGGCCTGTGCCTCCCGGGGGTTCCACAGAGCTGCAATGTCAAAGGCCTCGGTGTCCTCCTCACCACCGCCCTCGTCATCGTAGCGGACGATGTTTTCGTGGATGTTCTCGTCATCATCGATGATGTATGGCTGTTTCCGGTGTCTCCTCATGGACAGAATAAGCAGCACCAACACTGCCAAGAATAGAGAGGAAAGGACGTTTACCAGGATGTTTACCCATAAGACTTGGCTGTCACTGGAAATACTCTTGATTCGATGCAGAAGTCCTGACCTAACTGCAGCCATTGTGTTAAATAACGCTGCCGGCAGTCTGTTCTCTGCCACTGAACTCAGCTAAATTACATGATTTGTCATCAAACTGAAACTTCTGCGAATGTCCTAAAAACAACTTGCTACATATACAGCTATGCTCATCACCATGGTCATCACAGGATACCCATTGTTTAACCAGGAGTAAAAGAAGGATCTGTCAGTGGTGAGTTCAGAGCTAGCGGTATAATTGAAGTCTACCTTGTTCTCACTGTTTTTATTGTTAGATTCGGTATGTACGCAAATGAAGCCCTCCCTGTGTTTCTTCAGTTGGTATAATTAGAAGTTACATATAAATTCTCTTTACATCAGTTTGTTACTTTGAAATAGTGTGTGCACGCAGTGTGAAATCCTACTAAGAAGTACAAAGCACTGTGGCTTATTATGGAGTAAGATATGCTAAGAATCAGATCATGTGTTCTTTTTTATATAGTAATTTAATGTATATTTTTTGTTGTAAAGTGAATATTATCTGGTTGGAATTTATATGTGTACAAACACATAAGCTAACAGTTAACTAAAGTCATTGTCTTTTTTATACCTCTTCTGAAAGTAAGACCATAGATGACCTCTGAGATCCAGTAACCTCAGATTCCTCAGCAAAGCCTTTTATGAGTAGTGATCATGGCTTTCTGCATCCAATGGCTTTCACAGAAAGAAGAGAATGAGCAGTGACATTTTATATAATTCATTGTGTTATCAAAGAAGCACCACACTGTTAGCTGTGCTCTTGTAGGTTTGGATAAAATTTTATCCTAACACATGCATTTTTTTCCCCTAGGATATGTTCACTGGGGTTTATCGGAGAGGTAGAGATAATCCCATTGAGCTGTTTATCTCTGTGACTGAAAACGTTTTCCAGGAAGTGTGTTGAGGTTTGAGCTGTACAACGGCTATTGATTTTTTTCTGGTATGCTTTGTTACAGCAGGTGAACAGTGACAGTTTGACAGCACTGCAAAAATAAGACCCCAGTGTATTCAAGGGAAGAAATGCAGTACAGTCACATGTGCAATTAGAAATTATAGTCTAAAAAGAACTCAGCTATGAGTTTTAAAGTATTTAAATGTTGGTTAACCTTTTTGTATGAATTGTAATTAATAATGTTAATACCTTAAGATTTTGTGACTAGCTTGGGCGACAAAATGCACACAGATAGTTATATACTCTTATGTATATTCTGTATGTATAAAGGTATGAGGCATGAATTGTGGGACCTATAGGGTTTCAGGAAAGGAGATTAATTGGACTCTAAGGAAATGGAGGATTAAACTTGAGCATCAAAGGCTGGAATGTGATTTGGACTGAAGGCAGGATTGAGAATTGGGATTGTAACTGAACATGTATTTGTGGGATTCAATCAACAGCTAGTACTAAATGCAAGTAAGTTTTAACGTCTGTGCTAAGCAGTGGGGAAACTTAATTATGACATTATTTCTGTTTTTATGGAATTTCAATCCAATGTGATTAAATATGAAAATAGTTAATATAAATCAGAGTGTGATAGGTATATAATAGGGCCACAAATATTGTCAGTAGAGTACAGAGACAGGGTGAGTAAACTCTGCCTGCTGGAGTGGGTAGGGATTCAGGTGACCTTGGAGTGGTAGTGTTGGTATTTTAAAACTAAGAAACAAAGAAAAGTCTTTGAGTAGTTGAGCTGGGTGGCATAGACCTGTTGTTCCAGTTACCAGGGAGACTGAGGTAGGAGGATCACTTGAGACTGCAAGATTGAGGCCAGCCTAGGCAACATGGGAAGATACAATATTTGATTATCTGCTGGAGGTAATGCTGCTGATGATGAAAAATTAAGACATTTTATAAATTGATCTGTCATTTCAAAAATAAAGATTATTTTATGTCTCATTTTTAGATAATTTGATTTAAGTAAGTATTGCATCATGCTCTTAAAAGTCATGCTGAAAGGCCTTCTTTGATTATGTGACAGAAGAGAATTGGTCCTAAGGATGTTTATTGTTTAGGTATTATAGGCATAGTGTGTAATACTAAAGGAATTGGGTATGTCTCTGAGACATAAAAAGCACTGCCTTATTGAAATTGTCAGAATTGATTTATTTAATTGTTTATAAAAACATAGTATTTCATTGACAGATGAGCTGCAACTAATATGCAGTTTTATGAATTGTATTTAATATAGGAATAAGTGCATAAAACAGGATTTTTTGAAACCTATGTTTAATTTAGCTCCTGAAAACTTGTTTACTTATTCTGTACAGTTCAAAAGACAACACATACTGAGTTGGAGAGGGATGAAATAAATTATCCTTTTTATACTACTTTAACTAGATAGCTTATCTGAGTCAGTCTCTTTAAATCAGTCTCTCTGCAATGATGGGCTCCTTGTGGGCCACGGTGAACTTACAGGATTTTCCAAACATAGAATTAAGGACAACTAGTCTGGAAATTTCTCCTTTCTTAGAAACGGTTCTTCAAAGCCTTCTGTTCTGCTCTCAAGGACTCGCAATGCCACCTAATGGACACTTTAGAAATTGCAGGTAGGTTTTGTTTGCCATGGACAAACCATAACAATTCTCATGGATCGTAAACCACAATTCTCTTTGATCTAGGAATCCAGGGACTTAGAAAGCTTACTTATTTTTGCTTCTTCTCCCTTCATATGAGACTAAACTATTATAACAAAATTAAACTACATGCTGTATTTTAAAATGTATTTTGAGAAGCCTATTCCACAGGCCTTCCTAGAAAGTCAGTTAAACGCTAATGTTTTATACAGAGAAGAATTTCTTTTTTTGGTCTGACTTAGTCTGTTGGTGTTTAGGAAAACTATAGAGATCAAGTATATTTGGATATCTGCAAGTACATTTTAATTTAAATCTCCAGTGCTTTATTTTTTCCTCATAAAAAACTGGAATTTCCTTTACTTTGAATGTTACTGTTGGTGTTAAGTTTGCTTTTCCCTAAGCCAGAAGTATGTGTTGTGGTTTAATTTAGTCAGAAGAGGTGGGGTATATATGTATTTATACACACACACACACATATATATATATTTTTCTTGGTTTCAAGAGAGATTATTTAAGTATTTAACTTTTGAGTGTGGAATTAGTAAATGGTAACACATATGGCCTTGGATACAAAGCAGTTAGGTGACTGCCTTGCAATATGACTTGAGAAAGGAAAGATCTTCTACCCCAATAGTGCTCCCCCACTAGCCTTCCATCATCTCTTTTTAATAGTAACAGACTAGCTTTGTTTAGATTCTGCTCTTTGTTAGATACTGTCAGTACCTAGGAAGGACACTAATGCCCCAAACAACTTGTTCCTCACCAATGTATGGCTCACCCAACCACTTCATTCAGATTTCTTTTGAAAGTACTACTTTTTTATGAGGACTTTAATGATCACCCTTTGATTATCTGCTGGGGGAAATGCTGATGTTGATGAAGAATTAGGGACTTTATAAAGTTGGTCTGCCTCTTCAAAAATAAAGACTACTATACTGTATGTCTCAGTTTTAGATAATTTGATTTAAATAAAATAAGCATTGTATTACCTCTTAAAAGTCATACTTTGGGAAAAATGGTCCTATTGTTTGAAATGGTACCTCCTCTTTTTGAAGCCCTGTTTCCCCAGGAGGCACACCCTGTGGCTCTTTCTTCTGTGTAACAGCATTTTCAAAATTTGTACATGAGCATTTAGAAGAAAAGCAGAGATGCTGAGATAGGGTGCCTCGTATATGGCCTGCTTGCATTTCAATCTTGGATCTGTTGGTTTTGCACTTGTCACTTAACCTCTGTTTTAGCTGCTATTTATCTGAAAGGAAGAAATTAGAAGAGGTGCCCATCATATTCTCTATGAAATTGTTATTTTGGTTCTGTGATGTTAAAATTATTTCATTGTGCAGTAAACTCTGTGAAGTTCAGGTCATGTTTTTCTAGTTAATCCCAGTACTTAGCATGTTTTGTGGCCCATTGTAGATGGTTGGTGAATACATGTACTTTAATCTTGCCAAAAAGTCCTTGAAGAAAGGAACTGTCTTTAATTTTTGTACTTTTTCCCAAGCTTCACTACACCAGCTTTTCAGTAAGAATGACATGGATGGACTAGGTCTAAATAGCTGTGTGAGAGGGATAGGTGACTGTTACTCAAGTAAGAGGGCCCCACACAAAGGAATTGAGACACTTACTCACCTAAGAGGACAAAAATGCAGGCTAGGATGGCGATGAGGGCACCCCGGCTCAAATTAACTGGGAGCACGTAGGCCTCAGAGCTGCAGGACAGAACATGGCCGTCGTCATCACAGCTGCACACCTGGATGGTCAGTGTGCCTGTGCTGCTCAGCACTGGCTGCCCACTGTCTGCTATCAGGATAGGCAGGTAAAATATGCTCTGCTCCTGTTGCCGGAAGCCAGACCTCCTGGTGAGAATCCGGGCAGTGTTATCTGAAGAAGTGAGGCGTTCCATGGTTGAAGAAGGAAAAAAAAAAAATGAGAGGAGAGAAGACAGTGGAAAAACCAACAAGTGAATTAATTTTTTGGATTGAAAAAAGCAAGGAAGGCAGGGATAGGGAATAGGAAAAACAGTTGACATTCCCTGGTGGTGTTCACCTGTGGCCATGGTAAGTTGGCTGAATTACCATTTGGGTTTGCAAAAGAAGATTTTTGCTTGCTTTTGACAAAATCCTGAGGCTTAGGAAAGAAAGCCCCTTTTTTGAGAATCTGTCTTACCCTTTTGACATAAAGTGCCCAGGGCAAACTGTCTCCCTTCAAATCTAACAAAAATGTCCCTGGGAAAGATTGACAGAAGTGAACAGTCACTGGTGACTTGTGGTCCCTATTTGTTCCTGTTCAATAGCTTGTCAAGGCCTTGGCGCTGCTTTGTGCCTCCAGGAAAAGAATGCTGAAGAACCCATGTGGTTATGACAGATTGCTTATTTTTGCCACTTTGGCTGGAATCCATGTCTTTTGGTAGTTTTTTTTTTAATGCCTCAGAATTTCAGTTACTTCCTGAAGAACCGCTCATTTAGTAGTGGTCTAATTGAAATTCCCCAATCATGTGACACAGTAGTATTTCTTCTGGCTTAGTGGTCTAAGTTTAAGCAGTTACTATGAGCATGGTGAAAATTATTCCTAATCAGTAATATTTGTTACTCCCCCCCAAGTTTTTAAAAGTTTTAAAAATTGATAATGTACATCTTTATGGGGCAATGTGATGTTTCAGTGCATTTATGTATTGTGTAGTGATCAAATAAAATATTTAGGTTACTCAGCATTTTAAATGTTTACTATTTCTTTGTGATGAAAACATTTAAAATTGTCTAGATAGTTTGAATTACACAATATTGTTGATTATAACCACCCTTCTGTGTAACAGAATACTAACTCTATTTTTCCTTTAGCTGAATTTTTAGATCTATTTCTACAAAGCTAATATGTGCATGTGTCTTCACATGGATGTGTGTATGTATACATGCACATGTGTTTTTACATTTATTTCCCTAAACTAAATGATGTTTGTAGCATTTGTATCATATAGTGGATTCCTTTCAGTTACTATACTTTTCTGAGTTGTCTTTCATGCTAGTGCATGTTTTTAACATATATATTCACATTTGTTTGTCTAATGTTATGTATAGAGATTTTTACTTTTTAAATATCTATTCTTACCTTTCCTAGAGTGGCTTTTAATTCTAAATCAGATGTATTTTTGCAAGGTTCACATCAATTCAGCAGATGGATGGTTTTTGAGAGAAGTGTTAGAACATGTAACAAGTCACTTTCAAAGCTAATACCATCAACACAGACTCCCTGGATGTGTTTCTCATTTCACGGGAAAACTGGCTATCTACATACTGAAGATTAAACCTAGACCCATCTCTTAATAAATAAAAATGGATCAAAGATCTGTTAGAACAGAACCATTTCATTTTCTTGAAGACATAGTTGTGGGTAAAGACTTTCTGAACAAAACTCTGGTTGCACAAGAAATAATACAAAGAATCAACAAATGGGATCACATCAAATAAAAAATCTGTGCAGTGAAATAAACCAAAAGAAGGGAAAGCTGAAGAATAGGGAAAAATTTTTGCCAGCTACTCCTCAAAGGACTAATATTATAATCTGCAAAAAATTAAAAAAAATTAGACCTCAAAATTGAAAGTCAGTTTTAAAATGGGCATGTAAAATGAGTAAATACTTCTGAGATGAAGAAATATAAATAGCCAGTAAATACATGAAAAAATGTTCAACATTGTTTTCCATTCAAGAAATGCAAATTTAAATAACACTGATTCTGTCTCACTCCAGAAAGAATGGTTATCATCAAGAAATCAACCAGTAACAAATATTGGAAGGTTGTGGGGAAAGAGGAACCCTTCTTCATTGATGGTGGAGCAGTAAATTGATACAACCATTATGGAACTCAGAATGGAGATTCCTTAAAAAAACCTAAAACTAGAAATTCCAATTTACCAGCTATTGTCCCTCTAGATAGCTTCTCAAAAGAGTTAAAGATATCATACCACAGTGATACATGCTTATCTGCATTTATAGCAGCAGAATTCATAATAGTTAAATCCTGAAAATGGCCTATATGTCCAACAGGTGACTGTATAAAGAAAATGTGGTATTATGTACAGTGGAGGAGTACATGCTGTAAAGAAGGATAAACTTGAGTTATTTGTAGGATAATGGATACGCCTTCAGATGTAAATTAAAGTAAATCAGACATACAAACTTAAACATTGCATGGTTTCTCTTATATGAGAAACTTAATATATAAATAAAATATGAAATAGAAGAGAATAGGAAAAAGAGAAAAGTTATTATAATCCAGTACAGACAGTATATCTTAGTACTGTCATCTTCCATGTTTGTTTTTGGCCTATTAGTCTGGCTTTTAATCTGCATATATAATTAACTTTAGAAGGACTTTGATGCTGGGTAGCATCAGAGGGAGTACAGGGAAGGGGGAAAAAGAATTGAAATGTGTTTTGTACATGTGCCAGTTCCCTACAATGAATATGATCATTGTGTTCTGCAAACATGTACTAATAGAAGTTGAAAAATATGTATGACTCTCTTCTTCTTGGACATAGTAAAGGATTATACTTTCCTACCTTTTTGAATTTGGGAATATCTATATGGTTTGATTCAGTGGATAAAAAAAGAGTAAAACTGATTTGTCTCACTTTCAGGCAGAAGCACATGCGAGATGGTGTAGAACATTCTGCTTTCTTTCATTGTTATGGCAATTGAAAAATGTGTGAGATGGAGATCCTAACAGTCTGGAGCACTGAGTTACATATGGTAGATAGATATCTTGAGTCACCGAGAGGCATAGGGAGCTTTCTTTGGAGCAAGAAATTAACTTTAGTTTCACTAAGTCACTGAGATTTTGATCATCTGTTCCTGTAGCATAACCTAACGTATTCTGACCAAGAAATTATCCCCTAATTACCTTTTCCTCTTCCTCATGACCTGTTTTTCCTCATGATAGCAGCTATGATTTCTTGAGTGTCAGTGTTACTTGCATTTCACATGTAATGTAATATCTCATTAGATCTGCACAAGAATTGGATAAGGCAGTGATAATTTCACCCTTTTACAGTGAGATAATTAACACCTAAGTACTTTTATAATTTGTTCAATCACTAACCTAGCTGGTAGCCAAGCTGGAATTTGAGCTCTGGTAACTCTGATTCTAACATATGTTCTTCTTTTATTGTATTGTGCAACCACTTATTTATTTTAGTAACATTAACTGTCAAATTATTGAAATGATTATAATCTCTTCATTTTTCAGTACATGTTACTTTCATCTTTTCTTTTCCACAGAAAAATATAGCAATCGGTTACTGTGATTATATTCATGTATTCACTTATCACATAACCCATCCACTTGCTTGTTTTCCAGACATACTAGGTAAATAATCTTAATTCTATTTTGTAGTTTTACGTTTCTGTTTTTTTCAGAAATCATTTTTTTCTACACAGGTGTATTTAAAATTTATTTTGCTTCACTTCATGCTAGGTCATAATGCTTTTAGGAAAGCCTGACTAGAACTGGATTTCTTAAAAGTAGTACATTCTGCCTACTAAACATGTCTCTTGATTTGGGAATTATTTAAGAGGAAAGAAAAATTTCTGAGCTTCATATGGTTGAAACTAGTCCTGGGAGAGGACCAGCATATATTAGCCATTTGGAAGGTTTTTTTTTTTTTTTTGAGTGTGATAATCAGTAACTTAGTAACCTGTTTGCAAAGAATATTTGTTTCTCAGGTGAAATGACAAAAACACTTTCATGTTTGTATATGTTGTGAGAGGCTATTGCAAAATCCAAATTCTAGACTCAGTGCTTATTCACTTTCTGATCTTGGGTGATTCTCAAACTTTCCTTAACTGTCAAATGCAACAATGAAAATCAGAGAAATTACTAAATTTTGTAAAACCTTATAGATTACGATAAATGTCAAATAAAACAAAGTATGGGAAAATGCTTTGAAACTGTGAAGTACTGTTTATCACAGAGACCTTTTCATAATGTGTTCCCCTCCTCCTTTTTTTTTTCCCCAATTGATACAGGTCTCTTATGAAATTCAGGCTGGGCTCTAACTCACTATGTAGCTCAGGCTGACCTTGAATTTGTGGTGATCCTCTTGTCTGTCTCTTTAGTGCTTGGACTTCAGGGATGTACTACTATGTCTGGCCCTTTTCATTATGTTTTTGAGACTAAAAAGCCCCTCCCCCCAAAAAAAGTGGGAGAGGGGTTTTATGTGAGATAGTGTCCTGTTGTATTAATAAAAGAACATCACATTTCAGCCATGAAAGCTGGCTGGGGGACTTGACAGTAGATAGCCCTATTAGATGTTGGTGAGTTTTTTTTTTTTTTAATAAGTCTTGGTAAAGGATGGTAATGGGGTAAATTGTTATGTGGCAATTAGGAATTCATGCTTTCTGTTGAGATGTGCCAATGTCTATTTTGGGCTTTCTTCCAAGTGACAAATCATATTTTTTGATCGTCCTATTTTTGCCACCCATCTTTGTAAGATACTGGTTTTAGGAATTGCACTCACAGTCATCTTTAAAAAACTTGCACTGTTTTCTGCATATAGTTTTTGTATTGATTTTGGCTAGCATGAGAATGAAGGAATAGAATGACACAGCTAAAAATTTGAAGAAAGAATATAATATGTTATTTCTCTCACTCTAGGATTTCTTTTGTAAAACCAACCATGAAGAAGCTAAAACCACTTTTTGTGGAAAACATTTCCTTATGAAGCAGATAATGAATAGTTCAGAAGAGTACGCTAGTAGAGGTCTTAGGATATTTATGGTATTTATGTTGTAGTGGTTCATATTGTCCTTCCTTCTGGAAGTAATCATGGTGATTTTATGATAATATGTAGAAGGTTGAAGAATAGTTTTCATTTACAAGAAAACAGATTTGAGAGTCTCAAGTTTTATAGTAGAATATATGGGGTTGAATTGGTATCTTAAATTTCATCATGACTTTTTAGTGCCCTTTATTTAGGCTGTAATGGAGTTACAATTATTATTTTTGAATTGGAATGAAAATGAGTTTCCTATGGCCTAGAAAAGTGCTGTCTTCCCTTAGGTCAGATAGCTAGTTGGTAGCAAAATAGCAGAAGTAAGTTCTTTGACAAATTTTAAATTATTTTTTCAATTGTTCTGACCTTTCTTTGAAGCAAATCATCTGGCCAGAGAAGTTTCTCCTTTTTCCCCACCTGTGTCCAAAGAGAACACTCTGTAGCCCTTAGCTGATCTGAATGCTTGTTGGAAAAGACAGGCCTAGAATTCCAATTTCAGAAAGATATAGTTGGGGAGCCCTTTCTGTAATAGCAATCCCACCTGGGTTTATCATTTTAAAGTTGTTTCAATGCTAAAATGGCTTTTCGTGTTCCTGTATTTTCCTTTTGCGCTCTCTCTCTCTCTCTGTTATTTAGCTTTTGAGCTTTTGTCAAAACCTTCACTGTTTCCTCCTTTGATATTTGATTATTTGATATTTGATTATTTGATATTTGATTCCACTGGGTTTCTTACTTATTTAGGTCAGTTTCTATCATTGTTCTCCGGTTATTACAAATATTACAGAACGTGTAAACATGTCCAGTATCTGTAGGAATAAAGGGAGGATTTTGTGTCTGTTTTTTGAGTAGTGTTTGGCATAAAACAAGTAGCTATAAACATTTGTAAATTGAGTCAGCAGAGGGCACTCTTTGTCTTTGATGTCTTGAAAAACAATTTTAAAAAAAAGACTAGGAATTGACATTAGTCTTTCCTGCTATTAAAGAGCAGGCAAACATTGACACTGTTTTTATGATGTAGTAACAAAGGTATCTATTTTACATTGTAGAAAAGCACAGGTAGCTTTTTGTCCACTTATTACCTTGGTTGTCCCTTACAGTGAAGTTAGGGTTATTAGCAGCCTCAGGAGCCAAACTGTAATAGAAATGCTGACCATTGTGTGGGTCATCTTGGTCCACAGCGCTCACTGTCTGGATCATCTGAAGAAGGGATATGAAATCAGGTGAGTTTGAGTCACAGGAGAAAACTTTAGGGCTCAGTGAAGTTCTAAACCTTAAAAACTAACAACAGGTTGTTTTAAGTATGGCATGATACTTACCTGAAAGGTCTCCATGTTTTCACACAATTCCAAATAATTTTTGCATATTGTTGGATTTATGTTAATGGGCATAGGATAAATGTTATCTAAATACTTCATGTTAGACCTCAGTATAATTTACAGTTCCAAACCACAGGTAGTCATTTTTAGGCAGTAATTCTTTGAGTAAAGGGATTCTGGGGTATTACAGGTTCTGCTTATCCCACATTTTCCTCCTCTATCCTGATTTACTTAAAACTACTACATGAATATTTCAGTGACTATCTTTATAATCCCTGATTTAAAAATGACCACTACCTAGGAGAGAAGTAAGCAGACACATAAGCATTGGCTGTGTTAAGTTAATGGAAAGCAGAAGTGAAGGGCTGGGTCATGGGAGAGTTACATTTTGTTGAAAAGAGGGGTGCTAAAAAAGGTGTAGAGCACAAGATCCCTGGGGTAAAAATAGACTAGAGTTAGAGTAGAGCTTAGTGGTGGGAAGAGTAAGAGGTGAGATGGCTTCCTCTTGAGCTTTTTGGTCTTTCCATAGTGCTTTTTAAAGGAGTAAGTTTCTGTGAAAACTGTACAGACTGAGGAAAATCTATTAAAGAAAGCAGTGTGAAACAAACAATTGGACCATCAGTGGATGGGCTGAAAGGATTCAGAAAGGTGTTGATCAAGCAATCTTCTTATGTGTTTGTTTCTCTATTAACTAATAGCATAGACGACTCCTACTCTGATTTGACCTATACAGTTGCTACTCCTGTTGTTAAACATGCTTGCTGTGCTTCTATGAGGATAGAAATGAGAATGTGAGAGGTTGGCTTGAGGGCTTAGGTGGGCTGTGAATTAAAGGGTGTAATGCTGCCTTCACAATATGTTGGAGATTAGAGGAGCTTTCGGCAAGGAACCTCTTACACTGGGTGGATTCATAGTGAAGGTCCTGTCCCAGCCTTCAGTAAAGGACTTGATACAGTGGTTTCCTTAGGGACTGTATTCTTTAGGATTGTATCTATTGTTGGACAGAACTCTGACCCATGGTTCCTTTGTCTTTCTGGGTCAACCTATATCCAATGACTAAATGATATGGTGTACAATGTCTTGGCCATTTCATCTCAGTGTGGGAAATCTCTTGTTTCATAACCCTGTGTGTACTTTTAGTGAGTCTGTGTCACAGCTAAACTTCTCCTTTTGCTCAATTTTCCTTCTGTTCCTTTACCAGAGCCTCATACCAGAACTATGCTTGCTAGAGGACCTGTATTGAATCTGAAAGTAAAGGGAATGGAGTTGGCGATAAATTCTGGAAAGTAGAGATACTCTCATGCACAGTCCAGCCTTGTGTCACTCCTGCTGACAAGCAGGGGTTGCCCTCTCCCTTGTCCTGATCTAAGGATAAATTCTGTACTTTTTCTCTTGATTGCCATATGTTATTTAAAGAGGTAACATGTTTCTTGAGAAATATTATAAGTAGGTGATTAGATAGTTAGAAAAGTCATTTCAGAATATCTAGGTTCTGAAATGAGGTTTTGGTTCCTCAAGCATGGAGGTGGGTAAGAAACTGTAGAGAGTGGGTAAGTGAACATTGCAGCATGGAAGCACCACAGCCTACTCTCCTGCTCTCCATTCTCCTGGCAGGTCAGATTTCTTCCTTAGCTCCAGCCATCATGCTGTGTTCTGCTCAGCAGGTTCTATTCTGCCCTCTGCCATCGACAAGTATGCGTCTCACTTCTCCATGGGTTTTGTTCATAGATGTTTGCTAAGGCTAAGGGGAAACATACATGGAGACTTCAGAAATGTGAAACTGGTGACTGTTTGGCAGTAAAGGTAAGGAGGCCTGTTTGTTCTTAAATCAGATGTGCTTCTTGAACTGTGTGCTTTTAAAGAATCTTTAAAATGTTTCTGAGAGCCCAAATCCAAGGGTAAGATTTTCATATTTTGACAAAAGCTGACAAATGTTGCAGATAGGTACCTCAAAACTTGAGCCCAAAATCATAGAAAGGCTGCACTTCAAAGTGCTGCATGATATACCACTAGAGATGTCCCTAAAAATGGAGGATATATTTAGCTCCAAAAGCCAGGGAGATAGTTAAGGTGCTATCAGCCGATCACAGTACAACTTCTGTTCCAGAGCCCTTTAAGAAGGGAGCACTTAATTGTTGGGGGCAGAGAGGTCTTACTTTACTCTGTTACTTCTCTTTTTATAGTATAGATAAATTAGCTTTTTTTCTTATTATGTAAAATATATTTT
The DNA here is from genome assembly GCA_004027295.1 of Dolichotis patagonum. NCBI lineage: Eukaryota > Metazoa > Chordata > Mammalia > Rodentia > Caviidae > Dolichotis > Dolichotis patagonum. The sequence continues at coordinate 3,279 of PVJX010016759.1, read as the reverse complement.
TATATTATATTTTTCTAAGGCAATTTATATAATATATAATTATCATATTATACTATGTAGCAAACCTTAAAACAGAGGCCCAAATAACCCTCATTCAAAATTCATCTGCGTTAGCACAGTAACTGTGCTATTTTTTATCTCTCCTCCAATCAGTGTTCATATGTAAACATAATTTTACAGAATTGCAAGTATGTATATGCAGTTTTTATAATTTTCTTAAAATAACATGGATCATTTCTTATGCTATAAAATTTTCATTGTAACTTTTATTAGCAGCATAATATTTCAGGTCATCCTGGAATAGAAATTTAATAGATGTGGAAACAAAATTATTCTCATTTTAGAACAAAAAAAATTTTTAAGAGAGCTATAGACCATTGTACCAAATTTCATGAATCACTAAATGAGATCAGTTTACATTGGAATCACTACAGGACATCTTGTTTCCACGGATGGATGGGAATCAGTTTTTCTTTGACTAAATAGAATGGTAGCCATGTATTGGGTAAATCTTTTGGGAGCTTAGGGACATAATGTAAGTGTTGATCATTAGGGAAACAATCTCTGTGTGCAGCAAGATGCTGGGTGGTATTCCAGATGAGTAAGAGAAATGAAAACAAAGCTACATTATGGTTAAGAGTGAATTGCCAAAGCAAGATTCCTTGCCTTACAAATATGCACTACCAAATCCCATTTTTGAAAGTAGAACCCATAGGACTATAGGATGTACATCAGGACTTGGAAGTATGTTGGGTCAAAGGTAGAAGAGGAAACTATCTTACAAAAGCAGGAAAAGAGAAGGGCCAGTTATAGAGTAGGCAAGACCCAACTTATGCATTAATACACAGCCGCTCCAAATAGAATTCTGTATGTTTCTCAGTTATACCACTTGAACTTGATAAACAAAATATTCAGATAGATTAAAAAGCATGCCTTATATAGAACTATAGTTATCTTATATAAGTAGAACTTAATGCTCCCTCATATTACTTTCCACTCAGAACTTACCTACCATGAATAGCATTAAGAAAATGACAGTTTGAATTGACTGCAAAGAGAGAGTACATAATTCTGTATAAAGAATCATTTCAAGAATAGGGTAGGCAGGTCTTAAATAGGGTTCTCCCTGCCAGAAGTTAAAAAAGGGAGGTGAGAAGATACTGAAATAGAATTTTCCTACTGCATAATTTTTTCAAGGATTGATGCTATACTCAAGAGAACAGACAACTTTGTATTCTTGAGTTGCGTGATACCTCCATTCTGGACCACGGTGTGTGTTTTTATAGTTGAAAGCAATGTGATTTGCTTTCAAGATGGATAGATACCTTAAAGGCTACCCTGTAAATCAAGCCAACATTGAAGTCCTATTTCGATCATAAAATGTAATAGAGGCTTCAGATAGTTGTCTAAACAGTCAAACTGTTGAAACCTGATATACAAAAGTTGAGGGCTCTTTTGTAAGCTTACTTTCTGGAGTGGAAATGTCTTTGAAAGCAAATTTGGTTATCTGTAACTGTTGCTTCCACATGTTGGGAATTTATCAAGGTGCCTGATTCACAGGCTATCTTACCTGCCCAGCTTTGGCATTCTCACAAACAAAAGCTTCATAGAATCTAGGGAACTCTGGAGCATTGTCATTCACATCTAAGACCTCAATTGTGACAGAAACACTTCCCACCTGGGAGGGGTTGTCTAAAGAAAACATAAGAAAAAGTAAAGGTGAGCATTCAGTAATGTAGAAATGTACTTCTTTTCTGGAAGTAAGTGTTTGATCAGACTGGTTTATAAAGGAATAAAGTACATGGTACTTGTTAAAAGTATGACCAGACACAGGAACTTGGCTAGGAGGAGATATCTGCTGGGGGAATGACATTAAACATATGAAAAGAAGAGCCAATGTCACAAATGGAATCTTAAAAAAGAGGTTTTGATACTCTTGCTTGTCTCATACTTTGAGTTCTGGAATTAAAAGCAGGTTAATTCTGTATTCTGGGCTTTAAGACAGCCCATTTCTAATAGAATGCATGCTGTGTGGCACTGCTTGGCTTTATTCCTGTGGAATAATCAGTTCTTTGAATTATATTTCAAAAAGGTTTCCAGTTATTCACTGGAATACAGATAATACTGCACATTCATTTCTACTTAGAGGCTAAAGGGATAATACAGGATCAGACTGACACCAAGTGTGTATCTTTGGTTGGGGCAAGAGCCACAAGCATTCATTGGGAAACTTGTCTTTTTGGTCTATGTCTTTTGCTTGGCATTGCCACACAAGAACAATTTAGAGCCTCAGTGGTGCTGTTGCTGAATTTTTTGGTATTGGTCACTACCCAAAGGAGGCAAAACAAAAATTATAAGACATAGAAAAAATTTTTAATAATAATTTTTCTGAATCTCAGAATGAATTGTTTGCTGTTTCAGTTTTTCTTTTTCAAAAAATCTCTGTTCTGTGTGTCTTTCTCAAAATACTTTTACTGTTTGTTTCCAGAAAGCATCAACATACATTTATGTTTTCATTTTATAAGTACTACTTGTTTATAAAAGGAATAAAGTTCCAGAAAAAATAAGAGGATAAATATAATCTATAGTCTTATTACCAGAGGTACTATTATGGTGTGTATAACATTCTATATATGTCTCAAAATATGGAACTACTTACACACACACAATTGCAGTAAAACAAAATAAAAATTAGACTCAGAATAATTTTAGGGTAAGATTATTCTGTTATCAAAAATATTTTGAGAGCATGCATGTTAATGTCTACTTGGTAGTCTCATTTTACTGTAGGTTTTTCATAATTTAATCATCACTTCTAATTATTAGTCACTTAGATAATTCTCACTTCCCATATTTAAAAATAACACTGCTGTATATTTTATCATAAAAATTTTTGTTAATATCTAAATTTCATTAAGATGGTTGCTATCAGATACATGATAAAAAGAGTATGATTACTGTTTGTAAGAATTTATATTGCTAAATTAGTTTCCTGAATAGCCATAATTATTTATATAGCCAATAGGTTAGAAAGTTCTATTTTCATGACCCTTTACCATCACTAGGTATTATGAAAAAATTTTTCTGCATGTCAAAAGAGGTTTCCAGCAGAGTGAAAAGAAAACCCACAAATTGGGAAAAAATCTTCATGGACAGCGCCTCAGACAAAGGACTTTTGTCTAAAACTTATAAAGAATTAAAACAAATCAGACCCTCGAAATTCAAAGACCCAATCCAAAAATGGGCATCTGAAATGAATACACAGTTCTCAGATGAAGA
>PVJX010016758.1:0-39673 GCA_004027295.1 Dolichotis patagonum | reverse complement strand
CCTGGGCTACAAAGTGAGCTCAAGGTCAGCCTGAACTGCACAGTGAGACCCTGTCTCAAAAAGACAAAAACAAACAAACAAAAATGTGGCCAGGGGTAGTGATGTGTACCCATAATCCCAGGACTCAGAAGCGCTTCGGCAGCACGGGGGCAGGAGGACTGCCATGAGTTCAAGGCCAGCCTAGGCTACATAGCAAGACCCTGTCTCAAAAAACAAAAATAATAATTAATTTTTAAAAACTTACTCTTCACAGACTCCTATTTAAGTAATTTTTACTGAAATAACAGAACACCTGAGATTTGTATCAAAACAATTCACCTATGGGGTGAAAGGAATACTCGGGGTAGCTATGCCCAAGACTGCTCACAAATGCCCTCATTGTAGCTGCTGTTGATGGGTGCGTTTTACTGCACATTCTCAGTATGTTTCAAATTCCCCAAAGTGAAGGTTTGCGCATTTGGTTGTTTGTTTTTGAGACAGCGTCTTGTCTCGCTATGTAGTTCGGGTTGGCCTTCAACTCACACTGAGCCCAGGTTGGTCTCAGATTTGTGGTGCTCCTCCTGCCTCAGCCTCCCGTATGCTGGGACTGCAAGAGCACACCACCATGCCCAGAATGTATGTCTCCTTGAAAGAAAGAAAGAAAGAAAGAAAGAAAGAAAGAAAGAAAGAAAGAAAGAAAGAAAATTAGTCCAAGGCTGGTGTGACACAGTAGCGGGTCAGGACACTGGTGGAGTGTGGCTCTGGAGTCACACATTCAGGAATATAACCTGGGCTTTGTCCCTGGCTACTTATGGAAACTTGTGCTGTTCCTTTGCTTGTAAACCTCAGTTTACTCATCTGCTAAATGCAGCTACCAGCAATAACGCTTCCTCAGCACACATTCCTAAGTTAGAAAATAAACTGTGCCAGCCGAGCGGACAGAGCTTGGCCAAGGGCACGGAATCCAGTCAGCAGTAACAATATGATTGTCATCATTGGCATTAGCAGCTGCAAGAACGTCAGCGACACAAAGGCCCACCGTGGTCCCACTTGAGCAGTGCAGGTCCCAAGGCGAGCTGTGGTTTCCCATGGGGGAGACGGAGCTCTTGGTGGCTGTGAGTAGCGTGGGTCTCCTTGTCCCCAGACCTTGACAGGCATAAATTACAGCTGGAAGGGACGGCGGGGCAGCAGCAGGATGCTCAGGACACAGCCGCCACTCCCTGGACAGAGGGCACTTACGGGGACGTCAGAGCCGAAGTCCGCAGTGCTTTTGCCAAATGCGCCGTCAGGGACACAGGAAGCTCCCTCATCTAGAGCGGTAATGCACTTCAATCGGAAAATGCGGCTCAACTTGGCAACAGATCTGATTCCAGCCGCCAGGTGGGGGCATGGGCTGCATGGAGAGCAGGAGGCTGCGGGTCCGGACAAAGGACCACACACCCACTGTGTCCCACCCCGGGGAGACAGCCGCACCCTCGCATCCAGGCAGGGGGACTGGAAGTCAGCAGTACGAAGCTGGGGCCCCACTTCAGATGCAGGTGGACAGCTGGGCCTCAAGAGAGCCCGGGTCAGACTGTGACCCTGAGAGGTCCGGGCAGGATTCCTGGGCCCCCAAAACAGGGTCTAGGCATCCACCCGGGTTCACGATGCTCGCAAGGAGCCGAACAGACAAGGCCGGTGAGAATCCAGCCAGACTACAGCCCACCAAGTGCCCACCCTACACCAGGTGCCACCGGAAGGTCACTCCCAAGTCCACAGCTGGAAACCCAGATATGCAGAGAGGCACCCGAGGTGCTATGGGCAGAAGACAGCCTCTGTGCCCGCCTGTGGGGTGCAGCTAACAAAAGCCGGCTGCAAGGGACACGGCGTCAGAGGATGCAGGAGGCGGGCAGCACGCACGAGGCTGGTGTTGCCGGCACACAAGCTCTTTGTGGGGACCTGGTGGCACTTTCCTCCCCAGGGAGCAGATCTTTATTTGAAAAGCAGCAAACAAATGCTTCCCTTCCTGTTATGGAAGTTGCAGCACTCAAGGCGAAGAGAAGGGGACCTGAACTGTACTCAGGGCCTCACTGCTAGCCAGGCACAGTGGTGCAGCACCTGCGAAGCTGAGGCAGGAGGGTCCCAGGTGTAACGTCAGCCTGGGCTACATACACGACGAGACACTGTTTCAAAAAAAAAATCTCAAAAAAGAGTTCACTGCTGGAATGGGCCCTGGCACCCCACAAGAAGGGGCCTTGCCTTCCAAATATCTAAATGCCGCTTCTACACACACACACACACACACACACACACACACACGGCGGCCAGCTGCTCTCCAGACCCTGCTACACAGCTGCCAAAGCGCACAGCAGAGCAACCGCAGAGGATCCCATCCCAGGCCTGCAGGGGCACCTGAGATTCCCCCTCATGGTGCCCAGTTAGGGCAGATAGAAGGTGTCCAGCGTCCCAGTGGGACCCACAAATCCCTACTGCAGTCCCAGAGGCGGCACCTGGGCCTCAGCTACTCCGCTTCCAGGAACGCATCCCACAGACACCGCTGGGCTCATCTTGCAGTGTAGCCTGGGGGAGACAGTGCAGGGGATGCAGCAGCAGCACGCGGACCCCACGTAGTGGGGGGCTCTGTGGCCTGCACAGGAGGAAGCTGGGCTGCAAGGAAACCGTCTCCAATTACTGTTTAGTGAAGAAACAATACTGGGCCGTGCGGGCGGGACTCTGTCCCATGTTGAAACAAACACAGAAGAGGAAATAGGACGTCACACACATCGCCTGTGCGGACCTGGTGCTCCCTGGGAAGGAGGCAGGGCGGCTTTCACGGAATCCCTGCAGTGCTGGAAAGCTGCGCGGACAGGCGCTCTGTCAATTCCAGGACAAGGGCACGCGGTTAATATTCCAAGCCGAGCAGGAGGCAGGTGACGGCCCTCAGCGGGCTCTGGGACGGGGTGCAGGGCAGGACCCCGCTCTGACCTTCCACGCACCTCTGTGTCTTCTTTCCTTAAACACAGGGATACGACCCACTCTTCCTGTATGGGCTTTACGTACAAGTTTGAGAAAACCAAAGCGGAAACAAAGCAAGAAAGAAGTCACCAGACCTGGCCAGCCACGGTCAGCCAGGCCAGTGTCCCCAGCAGTGTGGGGGGACTCACAGTCCCGGCAGCCAGGGGGGACCACTGAAGTCCTCTGTGCATGAAGCCCAACTGCAGAGCAGGGCGAACACCTCCCGCCCTGCCGTCACCCCAACGGGACCTTCCTGAAGGGCTCCCTGGCATCTCAGTCCGCCTTGTGAAGTTCACATTCTGCTCCCAATCTGCTGCTGCTTTAATACCAAAATAATATTTCCAGCCACTCCTTGGTTAAATGGTTTAACCTTTCCCCCCTTCTCCTATCTTCTCCAGTGGCCACTGCCAGAAAGGGGCCCTGTGTTTAAATTACACACCAGCGACAGCGCTTCACCTTTCACCTCAAGGGCGAAACACTCATCCAAGAAGGTGAGCAGCCTCGCTTTCGATTATACACGAGCTGCACTGCTTAACGCACACCCTTGGGGAGGACAACGCAGATGGACACTCAGAGAAGCACCCTTGACATGGCCTGGGTTCACAATTCCCTGACCCCGCCGTGGGCTGGCCAGGCTCAGCCTGAGAAGAGCATCCTCAGGAGGGCTGCAGAGGAGGGGACCCCAAAGCCAGGGCAGGGCACAGAGCCTGTCTCCAGGAATACTCAGGAGCAAGGCTTGAGGCCCTTACAACGTCAAGATCAACTGTGTTTTCTTTGCACTGAAAACTCTTTATATCTGGAAGACCTTTTCCCCTACCTCAAATGACCGTTCCTAAGCCACTCCTGATCTATATTTCCGTTTTGCAGCATTATGCCCACACTCCAAGCCCGGTTTAAAGAAATAATGAATAGCCATCAAAGGACAAATCAGGCCTCGTGGTGGAATGAAATGGCAGAACAGAGCGGTATTAAGATCACCTCTCCAGAATAAAAGTCACCATCCCTGCAGGCTTTCTGAAAGGTTGAAAATATCTTTGGTTCCCTTCTTCACGATGACCTCTCAGCCCCCTAACTTGGAAAAGACCCCCAGACCGGCCAGGTTCGAGCTGTGTGACCTGAAAGAAGTCCGTTAACCTCTGAGCAGAGGCTGCCCCGTTCATGCATGGAGGCTGAGGCAGGAGGCGCTGGAGGGCTGCAGGAGGACCAATGAGGTCGCGAGTGCAACTGCCCTGCACTGCACTACGTGGCAGAGCTTCTCATGCCCACCTTCAGTCATGAGGTCACCAAGCGGAGCCCCAAGGTCCGGGGAGAAGCGACCTTAGCAGCGCTTCCTGACCCTACTCACAATTTCTTCTCCTGCACGGTGTGACAGAAAGGAACAAGACTGGCCAGCAGCCCGGGCACACGCGGGCAGGAGCAGCAGTAGCACTGTCCCACATGCCAGGAAGAAGGTGGACTCTGCTCCTCCTCCCTCCTGCTCTGCCCCTTGGAATCACAACGTGGCCACCTGGCCTTCTCTGCCTAATGAAATGTGAAGAGTGAGATGCATCAGGGGCTGGCCCAGGTCCAGTGGTTTAGGATGGGAGCCACATACATGGGCTGAATGGGAGCTCCACTGGCCTGGGTCCCTGGGCGAGTGGGCTCCTGCTGATATGCCCTGGACATCGGGCACATGAAGATACTGACTGAGAGAAGGAGAGGTGGTACTCTTTGTTACACAGCAGGACCTGGCCCGACTGACTGATACAAGGGGAAAGAGCTTGATCTGTGGCAGCACATCTCAAATGCTCCACAGGAAGAAACCAGATTTTATTTCCAATCCACTGTAGACCAATTGAAAACAAATACAAAAATGGCCTTGTGATGCCAAGCTGCTGAGAGTCAATAACCTCCTCCTGTTCCTTGTCCTTAAAAATAGTAACAGGCAATTTTCAGCCACTCAAAGCTCATGGCAGTGAGCTCAGAGTTACAATTCACATCCACGTCCCCTCTGAGGCCAGGTGACCAGACCAGCATCTCATGGGCACAGTTTGAAGAGACCCGGCTTCCCAGCAATGACCCACTGAGACCACAAACAGCACCCACCACCCAGTCCCGCAAGGAGAAGCTTCAGATCATCTACAACCACCACAAAACCAATGCTCATTGCCCCTGGCTAGGTGCTGGTTTCTTCCTGTAAACCACTGACATCTTGTGACCTGCGACACAGGCAGCATGGGGCCATTCTGCAAGGGACAGCGAAGCTCAGTGTGCCCAAGTCACACAGCCCTGGAAACACAGCGGAGTGGAGCATGGTGGCCCGGGCTGGGCTCACTGCAGAGGACGGAGATGAGCTATGCCGGTTCTTCTGAGGTGGGCGGGTTTTCTGGAACGCAAGACGTCCAGTTTGTAAAAGGAAAAGCCCTAGGCGAATCAGGGCCAAGGGGCTGCCCGCTGCCCAAGCCCGATTCCTCTGCCATGGTACTGAGTGTACGCTCAACCTGGGCAGCTCTTCAATGAAACATCAGCTGGAGGCCAGCGCTGCCCAGACTGCCAGAAAACCCGCGTCCCACCACATCCTGTGAACACAGCAAGGGACACAGACACAGCACCCAAGATACACGGATGACCCAGCATCCTGGGGACAGGCAGCAGCCCTGCCCTGAGCCTTATGAGTGCAAATGCCACTCACATAACCGGAGGCCTTTTTCTTCCTTGCTCATTTGTTGTTATTGTTGTTGTTGGTTTTTTTAATCTTTTTTTAAAATTAAACAATAGGTCACTGGAATGTGCTCGGTTACTGGCCATGCTGCCATCATTTGCCAAGCAAAGCAACAGGCATCCACTAACGGTCATGCTTTGCATTTCTCAGAAGGTCGGCTTTGGGTGTGACCTCACTTCCCAGAGCTGTGGGCTCTGTCTTCTGCCGTGGTTGGTGTCCCTCTGTCCCTGCCCCCACAGCACCCAAACATCTTCGTGAGCAAGGCACCCATGGACCACCTGGTGATGAGTTTGAGAAGGAGGAACACATCTCCTTCTCTCAGGTGACTAAGCCACTAGCAGGTGAGGCCACCTTACCTCCGGGGTGGCCAGTGTCACTATGTCCCTGAGATGGTCCCACATGCTGACCATGTGGTCCACCCTCCAGGTAGGTGACATCCACGAATGAGATGGGGCTGACAGATCATCTCACCAGGGTGACAAACGTGGTCTGGGGCTGCCTGGGCACAAGAGGACAAGTCATCTCCCGCTACCCCACAGAGAGAGGCAGTGTGGCCCAGACTTGAGCCAGCTTCTCTGCCACCTACCAGCTCGATGACTGACTTCAGCTCTCTGGGACTCAGTTTCCCCATCTGTTGAACAGCGCTGGCAGCAGCTGCCTCTCGGGCCTGTGGTAGTTTACGCTATTTATGACTTGTCAAGTTTAGAACAGGACCAGCACAGAGTGGGTACCATGTGTGTCCACTGGATAAAAAGCTTCAGGGTGGACCCGGGGGCCCCCAAGCCTGGGGCACAAACCCCAGGCAGCAGCCCTAGACGGGAAAGGACAGGCCGCCTATGTCACAACTGTAAGTTCCCCTTTCTCCCTCCTGCCGGATTACTCCATCCCAGAAACTCCACTGCAAGACAGACTGCAGCGCAGCCCCCAACCCACGGCTGTGGTGGGAACTCAGCTGGACACGCCTGGGGGTGTGCGTGGGCTCCGGGTTCCCTGGGAGAGCAGGAAGGGGCGCCGAGCCTCAGGTTCCTGGAGGGGCTCAGAAAGCTCAGGCGCGAGCAGCTCCTGGAAGCAGTAGGAAGTGGTTTCCTTTGCTTATTTTCCAAAGGATAACCACCAGATTTGCTTGTAAAAACTGTGTAACCGATTGGCAGAGGACACCTGCGCCACGCACAAGTTCTCCTCCGCTTGGATTTTTCTTCAGTTCGTTCACCTCGCAGGGGCTCAGGCCCTGGCATGCAGAGCCAGAGAGGAAAGAAGGGAGGAAGGAAGAAAGAAAGGAAGGAGGGAGAGGAGGGAGGGGAAAAGGAAGGGCAAGAAAGCAAGGGAAAGAAGGGAAGGCTCTCCAGTAAGGTCAGCTCAGAGACAGCAGAGCCCAGAGCACACAGGGGCCCAGCCCGGCCAGGGGAAACGAATGCGACCCAAATGGGACCCAAAGAGGAGAGTGCTATCCGGCCAACAAGCCCAGAGTCAACTCCAAAAGCCCGGTGACAACTGCGGGTGCTGGGCCGGCAGCTGCACACACAGAGGCCCTACTGTGGTAGGGGGGCCGGAAGCAAGGTGAGGGGCACAGGTTGCCAGGAAATGAGTGCCCGGGCAGAGGGACAATGTCAGCTTGTCAGGCTGGCCTCCTGGGACCACTCCTGGAGTCACTTCTGCTCCCCGGGATGAGAAAGCAAGCCGGGGCGCTGGTAAGGGTGGGAAAGGAGGGTGGGGAAAGGAGGGTGGGGCGTTGGGCAGATGGACCTGGAGGGGAGGACGTGGCCTGGACAGGGCTGCTGAGGTCACAGCTGAGGAGAGGGTGAGGCACGACGCGGTGGGGCGGGCAAGTCTAGACCTGCAGAGGCGCTTCCTGCCCCGGCACAGAACCACCCGGCCCAGCTCTACGCGGGAGCCAAAGGCGGGGCGAGGCCTGGGGTGCTCGCGGGTGTGCGCATGTGCCGCGGGTGTGCGCATGTGCTGTGTCCTTCCGCGCACAGCCGCAGGCAGGGGACCCAAAGCCTCGATGACCGATGCGCTGAGCGTGGATCAGCGCCGTGCAGTTCGTGTGGTGGCGCGTGCACGCACACAGGCCTGCTCCTCGAGTCTGAGAATGAATGAATGGTCATAGCAGGCACGAACGAATGAATGAACCGAAAACTAACAGGACGCCGAAACTCGGTGACCAGAGAAGGACACGAACATGGGGCGCAGAGCGCCGGAGGGATGCAGTCGCTGCCTCCGAGAAGGTTGGCGTGCAGTGCCCACCCCCTCCACAGGCCTCTGCAGGAGCAGCAGGCAGAGCAGCAGAGGTGGTCCTGAGCAGGACCTGGGTGCCACACACGGGGGGCAGGAGCCACCAGGGCACCCCTGGGGACCAGGGCACTGGGCCTTCGCGGCCGTTCGGAAAGCTGCACTGGATCTTGTAAGATCCGTGGGCTCTGAGAGTAACAGGATCTCAGCTGCCAAGGCGCGGCCGCCCCCGGAGAGCGAGCAGGGATGTCGCCACAGGATGAGTTAGGGTTATGGCTGAGACTGCAGGGCGAGCTGTGTTGTAAGGCCCCCTGTGGGGCTCAGGGCAAGAGAACCGGGAGAAAGTAAGTCCCCTCCGGAAGCCAACAGCCGGGTTCGGGGTTGGAACGGTTCCCTGAGCGCCCACCTTGCCATGAGCAGCAGCTCTGAGGTCCACGGGGCTCAGGAAACCACACGGACCTCTCCGAGCCCGGGGCAGAGCTGGAGGGTCACAGGCGGGGGGCCGCTGTGGAGAGGACCCAGCCGAGGGCTGAGAAGCGGGGTTTACAGGCAGCACCAGCGGGTCCTGCGTGTGCTGGGCAGGTGGGGCCCCGCACTGCGAGAGCAAGGTACGACTGTGTGGCAGCCACCCTCTCCACCAGTCCCAGGGCCACGTGTGGGAGCCTGGAGTCCTCACCTCACTCTGTGCCAACCCCTGAGAGCCCACCGTAGCAGCCCAGTGCCCAGCAACCGCTGCCCTTCCCTCTGCAGGGCTTCCCAGCCGGCCAGGGCTGAGCAAAAGGTAGAGGTGCCAGCCTGCGGGTAGCATCCCGGGTGCTGGACTCCTGCTCTTGGCCTTGCCCTCGCCCCTCTGCCCTGTTCTGCTCAATTGCCTGTTCTTCTGAGTCTGCGCAAGCCCAGGAGCTGGATGTCAGCTTGCACTCCAAGCTGTCCCGGGTTCCGGGGACCCCAGGTGTACTCCAGGGTTCTGGGGAGGGGGCTGATGCCCTCCCTGACCTGGACCCAACCCCACCTGTGCTATCGGTAAGCCCACAATGATCCCATTTTACAGATAACGAACTGAGGCCCTGATGAGTGCTCCCAAGCCCCACCTCGGCTGCGGGTTCGCCTGGTCCCTGTGCCCTCCAGCAGGACCCCGCTTCCTTTATTCCACCCCTGCCCCTGTTCATCACCTCTGCCTCCCACCAGTCTCAGAGTTGGAGGGGCCAGGCAGTGATCCCAGCAGTGTGCAGGATGGAAAGACGCAGGGATGGAGGGGAAACGGCTTCCTGTCTGGCTGGGGACCATGTGGAAAGAAACCCCAGCCCTCAGCCCAGCAGTCAAGAGAAGGCCCAGGAGGGACGGGCTGACCACGGTGGGCAGGGGCTTCCAGGAGGCAGCAGCTGCTCTCAGTGTCCCCAGCCTCCACGGGACAGGGACCACCAGCTTGAAGTCTGCAGCAGAACATCCAGGACGTGGGATGTACCTGCCCCGCCGATCAGGAAGTGGCCCTGGGGCTGGCAGTGACGTGGGTGATGGGTACGGCCCGAGCAGGATGGGGACCACGCCTGGAGCAGCCTGTCCCATCCTTCCCTGGGTGGACGCTGGGGCGGAAATCCGTAACTTCCCTCCTCACGGAAACGGTGCAGCCGTGGCTGGTTGGTTTGCTGTTCTCTACGCGTCCACGCCGGGCACGCCTGGGCCCTTCCGAGAAGCCGCACCCCTCTGCTGCTGCCTCGCTCCCGCTCTGCACGGTGCCAGCTTCCCGGGGCCTGGCCCACAGGGTCCTCCGGTCCTTCCCCCAGTCAGGAAGCCCCACGTTCCCGGCAGACTCTGTGTTATAGCAGTGACAAGGACCCCAGCTGACCCTGAGCACCGCCACGTGCCGAGCACTCGACAGCCATCAATGCACGCAGCTCAAACCTGCGCCTCAGTGGGCACACGCAGACCCGCTGCTCAAAAGCAGGACCGATGTTCAGAGAGCACGGTACCAACTCGCCCAAAGCCTCGTGGTGCCCAACCAGGCATCATGCACAGGCCCGGTGTCACACGCATCTGTGACCCAGCTCTGTGATCCCTGTGCTGCCCTGTGCCTCAATGTCCACAGAAATCAAGACGGCTCAGTGCATGGGCTTCCCCAAGGACCCTCGGCAGGTGGCAGCTATTACTACCGGTCCTTAACAGTCATGATAACGCCCAGCGTTATCCGTCCAGAGCCGAAGCTCTTGGGTGCCCAGCAGCACTCGGGCAGCTCTGGGAAGGGAGAGGGCATAGGCTCTGGAGTCGGCCTGACCCCAGCCCAGGCTTCCTGCTGTGCGGCCCGGGCTCATGGGCTGTGTCCCTCAGAGGCAGCTCCTGACGAAGCCACTGCAGGCTGTACCCGGGGCCACCTTGTCCCGGCCTGGCCATGTGGCCAGTTTCCCACCCTCTATGTCAACAAAGGCCACTCCAACAGCCCCACAGCCCACATCTGCTGTGTTCCCAGGGCGTCTGGACACACCCCGGCGGGCTGGCCTGGCTCTGGGGCTGTCACAGGGGCTCCACAGCCTGACGCCAACCTGCGTTGGCCCCCTTCCCCAGGTGGCCATGAGGGCAAGGAGGGCGGCACCCAGGGCAAAGCTTCCAGCACATTCCTCCACCGGCCCACAAGGCCGTCGTCACCTTTGAGCCGGGCCTCTGGCTGTGGCCTCTGGATCACGGGTCAGATCACATTTCTGCACACGCACACGGCTTGTTCAGAAATTAAGAGATTAGAAAACAGCTAATGAAGTCACCTTTCCCTGGGCTTCCTGAAGGGAGCCAGTCCCTGGGCCAGGCCTGAAACTGAAACCGCGTGCAGCCCAGGACATGTGGCCCTGGGTCACTCGGCCAGTGTCAGCCCTGGTCTGTCCCTCTGTGCCGTGAGGACCAGGCAGGGGACTGTGGTCTGGGGGCCCCATCTCCTCACCTGTCAGCTCTGCTGGCTGCAGGCCCACAGCACATATGCTTTGTGTGCCACCCTCAGGCGCTGTCATCATGGCCCCTCCAGCCCTCAGTTTACCTGAACACAAATGACAAGTCGATCTAATTCGCCATGGAGGTGTTCTCCTTGTGGTCACTGTGAAGAGGCCACCCCAGGTCACTCGTGCCCCATCTGGACCAAGGACCAGGCCTGGGCCAAGTGTGCCCTGTATCATCGCCATGCAAGAGACCAGGGCCTCCAGCCTGGCTTTCAATGCCATCGTCAGAGAGGGACACACAGGTGCCAGGATGTGCTCAGCACTCTGGTCACTCTGTGAGGCCACATCGGACAGCAGAACCGGGGTCTCCCGACCTCACTGTGCCTCCTGCCGCCCGTCCTGCCAGGTACCCCTCCCCTTCCCTCCCTCGCCCACTTCCCCACTTCTGTCCCGGTCCCTGTCCCTGTCAACCCAGCAGCCTGGCTGGTCCTGTCACCCTCTCCCCTCACTCCCATCTCTTGCCAGCCAGGCCACACCCTCCCCTTCCCTGATCTTCCACATCCTGCCCCGATCCTCCCCGCCTGCCTTTCCTGCGCTATTTTTGCACCTTTGTCTCTGTTTCTCACCCATCTTTCTCCTCCCTCCCCCACCCCATCCCCACCCGGGGGGCCTGCAAAGCCTGGCTGCAGCACCCACCACCACTGAAGCCCTGCTGCTGCATCATCCCGCACAGACAGCGCAGCAAGACAGGGGACGCTGGCCAGGGCTCACACCCTGAGCAGGACACTGAAGCGTGTGCCACAGGCCCTTTGGGGATGAACGGTGCTGAACATGACACTGTTCTCAACCCAGAGAGGAGATAATGGAAACCAATGGCCTGCTGGCTGACCAGGCTGCATGACAATGACACCAAACACGTGACAAGGAAAGTGTCACACACAGGTCCAGCACGCTCCTGTCCCCAAACACCGCAGCCCGGAGGGAGCATGCTCTGTGGGACGGGACACGGTGGGTGTCAAGATCTCACCAGGGACCCAGTTTCCTAACTTCTGGGCAGCTCCAGAGACAACCATGAAGCCACCCAAACTCACGGCTGGGAAGACTGCAAAGCACGTCTCTGCCCAGGACAGCAGAGGGAAACCGGGCCAGCACTGGCCTGCTCCACTCGCCATACAACCAAAAAATCTGAAAATCCAGAAATTCAAAACTCTGCACACCGAGCAGTAGCAGGTGTCAGGCTGAGGTGGTGGAGCTGCACGCAGAGGCTTCCCTCCGTTATTTTTGTTTTTCTTTTGAGACACCGTCCTGATATGTAGTTCAGGGTGGACTTGAACTCATGGCGATCCTCCCGCCTCAGCCTTCTGAGTGCTGGGATTTAGGAACACAGCATCACATGGGGCTTCCTTTTAAATCTTTTTAATGCTCCTTTGATACTGCTTTTGCAATTAAAAACAGGGAAAATGAGAAATCTCCTGGCCAGGGCTTCAGGGCTGACAAACGACCTTCTCCCACATAATATCACTTGATCCTCACAAAACTCTGGAAGAGAGGCAGGGTGAGGGGTTTTACCTGACCCCATTTTTTAATTTCATTTTAGTTTAGTTCCGTTTTTCCCAAAAGGCTGGCCTTGAACTCACCATACAGCAACGGCTGGCCTCAAACTCACAGAGATCCCCCTGCCTCAGCTTCCCAAGTACTAGAATGACAGACAGGCACTACCACACCTGGCCCACTCCATTTTTTACCTAGAAAAGGCGAGTGTGGTCCCCACAAGGTTCCTGTGAGGTTAATACCAGGCCCCAGCTCTACTGCCTGGGTGGCACAGACACTTGGGGCTGCAGCCTGAGCTGTCGCCTGCACACGTGATCAGGAATGGGACCCACAAACGACACCATCAGCAATGGTCACAGCCAAGCAGAGACACCGAGGTGCTTAAGACTGGGTGCCGACTCCGGAGTTCCCCTGTTGCTGTGCGTTGAAGCCTTCTGGGAGCCAGTGGGTCCGGCCATCAACTAGGGAATCGGGGGCCACCTGCTTCTGCAGGCCGGGGTGGGGGGGTGACGGCGCAATGCGCATGTGCGGGAAGCTCACGGAGTGCGCATGTGCTGGGAGCTGCAGGATCCCCAAGAGCTCACTGAGCGGTGGTGGGGACGCTGCAGGTCAGGAACAGGAAGCCCTGGCCACACTGACCCGACACTGACACTGTCTTTTGCGGCACTAAGGGGCATGACACTGCCACAAGCCCCACGTCCCAGGGACCCAAGGGGCATGAGCCCAAAGGCTGGCGCTGAAGACACAGGAATCCCGTGGGGGAAACGGCCCAGCTGCGGCGGGAGCTGCTCGAGGTCCGCTGGGTCAGCCCAGTGGCCTTGTTCCTGGCACTGGACCACTCAGGGAGGCCCCACCTCTACTCACACCGCACCCCACTCTGTGCGGCCCAAAGCGGGCGCCAGTGTGGCCAGCTGGGCTGCTGGGCTCTCAAGTCACCGAGCACAGGGAAGCCCCAAAATTCCGGGGCTGCAAGCCAAGGCCCCCCTAGGTCAGCGGTGGCCTCGGGAGCCTCGGCGGGGGGCGCCTTTCCTCTACAACTCAAAATGCTGGAGCAGTCCGTGCAGGTGCCCTGTGCTCTGGGCTCAGGCAGGGACAGGATCCCTCTCCTCCGGGTCCTTCCCCAGGGCTGAGAATGCACCCAGGACAGGGCTGAGGTGCCCAGCGCTGGGAAAGGCATGCATGACTACTGAAGGCCAGAAGAGAAGGAAGAGACGTCCTGAAAAACGTGAGTGAATGGAGGTGTGAACGGGACCAAAAGGAAGACCGCAAGGCCAACCCCTCTCCCCACACCGCCAGGGCCGGTGGCCTGTCAAGCATCAACCACGGGGGCCACGCCACGGATCCCTCACTCGCCACGACCCAGGTCACTCGGGGGCAGGGCCAGCAGCCTCCTGGGCAGACGCAAGGCCAGCAGGACGGCAGCCGGTGAACACCCAGTGGCCCCAGAGATTAGGTCCCCACAGTACTGCCACACTGTCCTAGAGAGACAAAGACAAAAGGGACGCCCACAGCTGGGCTCACGGACAGGCCAGTGACCCACTGCAGGGACCCCACTCACTACATGCTCTGTTTGAAGTGCCCTACATGGACTGCTTCGAGAAGCCCCCCAACCCAGTGGGTAGACAGCATCACCTCCAGCTGAGAAGAGACACTCCGTAAGGGACCTGAAGTGCCAGCTAGGAAGCAAGAAAGAAGAGGAACCAACCCCTCGCAGACAGGTCCAGGGATCCGAGCTCCTCACCACCACGGCCACTGTCTCTCAGCTTAACTGTGCTTAAGTCACCTGAAGATAAAGGTGACAATGACGGCCACCCAGCCAATCAAACATAGTCATACCACACTCAGCATGCCGGGGCCGAGCCAGAAGGCTCAGAGGGCCAAGGCTCAGAGAGGGGACGTGACCGACCTGATGTCACACAGCCGAACAACAAGGCCTCTACACCGGCCTGACTCTGCCCTCGCAGGGGAGGAGCTGCCCAGAGCCCAGCAGGAAGCTGCCCATTCCCGCCAGGCCGGCTCCCGAGGCCAACACCACAGGCCGGAAGCCCCTCGCTTCAAAGCGATTCACTCTCCAGGCCGTGTGGCTTGGTCTGAGGCCTTGGGCAGTGAGGAGCCGGGTCCTGTGGTCACCCCTGACCACCCAGGTTTGAACTGGGATCCCTGGGACCTTGGGTGACACCCAGCTGGAACCGCCCACCTCGGCAGAGGCCACATCCCAGGAAGCCAAGCAGGGGACAGAGCAAAGCGGCTGGCCAGGAGGGACGGCGGGGCCTGGCCGCTGTTCCCAAGGTCGGTATCAGAGGAATGTCACCGCTCGGTGGCCCCAGCCCTGTCCCACGCCCCCCTGGTCTGATCCACGCCCTGCGTGCTCATCCGCACCCCGCAGGCCCAGCCGCTGGAATGCGCGATGCCTGAGGTCAGAGCCCCAGCCTGACTGAGTCGCGTTGGGAAGAGGGGAAAAGGGCCAAGAACAACTCGCTCATTTACTTCATTTCCAGACTTGGCGGCTGCCGGGGGCCAGGATTCCAAACCCAGCTGGCTCCGGCCCGGACATCTGCAGAGCAGCGGCCGCACGCACATCTGCGCGCGCTCGGGGGGCTCAGAGCCATGCGGTTCTCTTAAGAAATCTGTTCCTGGGGAGCCCCGGTCTCTCAGGAACTGGGTGAGGGGTGCAGCTCTTCCAGCCTTGCTTCCGTGGGCAGAGGACACCCTAAAACTGCCTGCCTGGGATGGGGGGCACTTTGAGATCTGTTCAGTGAGCCCATGTGACCTGGCAGTGCACAGGCAGCGCACTGCACACGCACTCCAGGCTACACGGCCCCAGCACCCCTCTATCTGGACCCCAGCAGGGACCTCAGTGAAGTACAGGGTCCCAGTCTGCCTGTCTTGGCACATATGAGATAAGCTGGTGGAAGAAAGAGCCCAAGAGTGGGTGGATAACCTCGGTTTCCTCATCTGCCAAGTGAGGGTGAGAATACAGACTCCCAGGTGGCCACGAGGGGGACCAGACACAGCCCTCCCACAGAGTGGGCGTGCTCACCTGCCTTTGGTTGGGTTTGGTTCATTTCTATTGACACACAATAACTAGACACTGATGGCGTGTGAAGAGGTGAGTCCACACGGGCACACACGCAATGGCTGACGTCCTCTCCCTGTGGTACAAACAGTGGTACAAACCCCCCTCTATGACTGGTCTTTTTTTTCTGAAGCAGAGCCTCGCCGTGTAGTTCAGATGATCCTCCTGCCTCAGCCTTCTGAGTGCTGGGGTCACAGCATGTGCCAGGATCAGCAGCGATGACCTGTCACTTAGTTCTTAAGTCCATGAGCTCCGGACCTCACAGCCACAGCTGGGACCTCTCCTCCTGCTCCTCCTCCTTCTGCTCCTCCTCCTCCTGCTCCTCCTCTTCCTCCTGTTCCTCCTCCTCTTCCTCCTCCTCCTCCTCTTCCTCCTGCTCCTCCTCTTCCTCCTCCTCCTCCCTCCTCCTCCTCCTCCTCCTCCTCCATCCTCTTTCTGGCAGCCCTTGCTTGCGAGTGTGAGACACCGCAGCTCACTCTGAACCAGCAGACGACGATCGTGCAGACTGACACACAGAGAACCGAGTGGCGGCCTTGACCACAGCCTGGGGAGCCCCTCTCTGCCCGCCAGGCAGGGTGCCAGCTTCACATGCCCGACACCTCCTCACTCTTGGCAGGGACCAGGAAGCAAGGCCACCACTGCATGTGTGGCGATGACACCCCAGGAGAAGCAGACCCTGCCCAGGGCGGTGGCCCACCCAGGTGTACCCGACCCCAGGACCCCAGCCAGCCCAGCCACTCGTCAGTAAGGTGACCTCCAGCTCAACACCTCAACTTGCCTGTGTTTCCTCACATAGCTGCTTATGTATGCAAAGCAGCACCCCGGGAACCCAAGGAGGACCCCAGTGACACCGGAAGTCCCTGTCAGCGGCTAGATGTCAGTCCCTACTGCTCCCCCAGCTACATCCAAACAAAGCTAAATAAATCGGCCCTCGGATCCCACTGTGTCCAGAGGGATGGGGACACTAGGTTAGAAATCATACCCAAGAGGGCCATGGTGGCGCAACCTGAAATCCTAGCACTCTGGGAGGGGGAGGCTGAGGCAGGAAAATCAACAGTTCAAGGCCAGCCTGGGTAACTTAGCAAGAACTAGTCTCAAAAGAAAACAAATTAAAGGGCTGGGGATGTAACAGTGGGAAGGCCCTGCGTTCAGTCCCCAGTACTGGAAAAGAAAAAGAAGGAAAGATTCTCCAGCCTTTTCTCCCCCAGCGCTGGGGACGGACCCGAGGCTCCCCATGGAGCTGCCCCTCGGGTGCGGGGTGCGGGGTGCGGGGTGTGCTCCTCACTTCTCCCTGCGGCTCAGAGAAGGGAAAGGCAGAAACAGCGCGGGAAGTGAGCTCGAGCAGAAGCCCAGGCATCTCTCCCCGCATGCGAGGTCACCTGCAGCGTCCCTTGACCAGCCTGAGCTGGCGGCAGGAGGGACGCAGAAGGTGCCAGAGCAGGAAAACCCAGGAACCACCTAAGCATCCACTGACGCGGGACCAGCTTGGTACTTGCGACAGACACTCTGAAGCCCCCTCAACAGATGACGTCAGAATAAAACGCGGGGTTCCCTGTCGCTGGGCCTCCCCGCAGCCTCCCCAGCGCTGACTGCTGGGTATTTCCACCGAGCACTGGCCCATGGCTGTAACATCAGTGCCCCTTAGTGCAGCAGCTGCGGGAGCAAACCGCAGGGGCGGCCAGGGCAGCGCCGTCCAGAGCCCCCGTGCCTGGCTCCCGGACGTGTGGCAGGGGAAGATGGGCAGAGCGGCCCCCGTGGCAGTCTGCGAGCGGGTTCTTCCTCTCCCCTCACACCGAGGGGAGGGAGTGGGCAGCAAGGCAGTGTGCGGGGCTTAGGAACCGTCTTGCTGAGTGAGGCCCTACACGGCCGGGGCCCCCACCTTGCCTGGGTCCTCACCCCAGGGCTCCCAAACCTCCCCTCCCACCCACCTCCCTGCATTCCTAGGACAAAACAGGCACATTCCTGCCCCAGGGCCTTTGCACATGCTCTGCACCACTCCCTAACCCCTTTAGGGCTCTGCTTCAAAGGCACCTCCCCTTTCTCATTTTTTAAATAGTTGTATTATTTTACTACTACATGTTTGCAGAACATGATGACCACATCCATCACCGGGAGTTGGTATATGTACACAACACACCTGAACTCCTTTGTCATCGACTGCCCCTCTCTTCTCTCTCCCTCCATCGCTTGATTCCCCCTCCCTGTTCACCAAAGACCTACCACCCTGTTTTCTAGGATCTTTTAGTTTGCTCTTTAATGTATTTATACCTGCATTTCTCACACAGGAGAAACCATGCCGTAGTTAAGCCTGTGCATCTGATTTATTTCACTTAACCTTACAGTCTTAAGGTGCATCCGTTCTCCTACAAACATCCTTCTTCGTGGCAGAGTAGTACTCCGTCATGTATAAAAACCATGTTTTCATTATTTGTTCTTCTATGGTTGAACTACAGGCTGCTCCCACAGTTTAGCTGTTATGAATCACTGTGCTATAAACACGGGTGGGGGTGCACGGACCACTGTGATGAGATGTCACATCCCGCTGTCAAAGGCTACCTGGCCTATCCCAGCTGTCTTGTGGCACGGAAGGTCACTGCCACCCTGCCCTCCGTCCAGCACTCGGTGCCCTGCACCTTGACCCCGCACCAGCCACGCTGTCCCCCAGGCAGCAGGCACAATCCACAGCCCCTGAAGGTGTCCCCGTCTGAATCACATGGCCCTGTGTCCTCGTGGCCTGACACAGCATAGGGACTTGGCAGAGGACCTCAAGCCAGGAGGTGGCCCTGGTCATCCAGGTCACCCAGTGTCATCATGGGGTTGTCCCCAGGGAGTCCTGTGGCAATGGCAGCAGAGGCTGGTGGCTACTCCTGGGCAACGGACTCCAGATGGCTCCAGACAGGGGACGGGACGAGGACACGGATCCTCCCGGAGCTTCCGGCAGGCAGTGCAGGGAACGCAGCGGACTCCGATCTCTGGACTGCGGCAGGGTGACGCCGCACTGCTGGATGCTGATAAGCTGGGGCCTGGACTTCCTCTTTCCCCGCCATCTGTCATGGGGATGAGTCAGGCCTCAAAGCCACCAGGGTTCAGGTCCAATCTACCTCCGCCTCTCACAGGACCGGGACTATGGAGAAATTTCCCAAGAAGTCTGAGTGGCCTGGCCCCATGTGTCACCCAGAGCCAGAAATGAGGCCTGGCTTCCTCAAGGAAGTGGGACAGGGATCCACAGCTTCTGAGAGGTGACCGTGGCCGTGCAGTCCGCTGTATGTCCCGAGTCCTGACCAGCGGGCTGTCGGGTCAGATCATCATTCGCTGAATGGATGGACAGATGGATCAATGGATGGACGGACGGATGGATGGCTGGATGGACAGACGGATGGATGGCTGGATGGATGGACAAATGAGCAGGCCCTGCGGCATCAGATGGCTTCACACACAGGGACAAGGCGCAAAGCTCACCACTCAAAGCAGAACCAGCAGCCCACTCACAAGTGCGTGCGGCTGCCCCACACTGGGCCGAGGGGACCTCGGCCGCCCCACCTTTCCCACGACATGCGTCATGCAGGGTCAGCTGTGGGAACCTTTTCACCCAAATGCAGGACATATCACGTCCGACCATGGCGGATGAGAGGCCTGGCTGCCTGGGTGCTGGGGCAGTGACTACTGGACAGGCCATGATAGGACATGGACACGCCATGATAGGACATGGACAGGCCTGTATAGTGCCCCTTTGGGATTCGGGAGGACGTCTGCTTCCAAGCTGGATGTGCGTCCTGGGCATCACGGAAGGACTGGGGTCACGCTGTCCTCTGGTTTGCTTAGGCACTGCCCTCGGCAGCAGAGGCCCGGAACCACAGGCGGAATCCCAAACAGCCCTGGGCCCCTCGCACCCCGGCGTCATCCACCCAGGTCCCAGCAAGGTCCCTGCTGAATCGCATGGTGGGGCCCACGAGGAACTAGAAAGGCAGGGGGTGCAGGGGGGCAGATGACAGGATGGAGGTCCCCCGAGTGTGTGGCAGTGGAAACCAAGATGCACAGTCAGGAAAGAGGACGAGACAGGGGCCGGGCCCCCGGCGCTGCAGTTGGACAGACCTACTTCCTGCTTCCTGCACCCGGCACACTGTGAATTCTCCCGCACACTGCACTGACACGTTCACAGGCACTGTGTGAGGAAAGGGACAACTGCACAGTCTACTGCGTGTCAATTTCACCTCACGCTTTTTTTTTTTTTTTTTTTTTTTTTTTTGAGATGGTCTCACTAAGTAGTGCAGGCTGTCCCTGAATTCACTACATAACCCAGGCTGGCGTCAAACTCATGGCGATCCTCCTGCCTCAGCTTCCCATGGGCCTTCAGCTTTTTTTGAGACAGGGTCCCACTAAACCACTAAGTTGCCCAGGCTGGGCTCAAGCCTGTGACCCTCCTGCCTCAGCCTTCCCAGACTGCTGTGATTCCAGGCATACGCCATCGTGCCTGGCTTGCTTTGGTTTGTGTTTTTGTTGTTTTTTATACAGAAAGAGAGTAAGACAGAGACAGACAGACAGACAGACAGACAGACAGACAAATGGGAGGGAGAAAGGGCCCCGGCCCACACTCTCCTAGGCGAGGCCGGCCACACCAACCACAGCGCTCTGTGAAGACGGCAGCCGGGCCGACACCTGCTGCAGCCCCCCGGGTGAAGTGATGTCTCAGCGTCCCAAATGAGTCACCGTGGAGCCCGGCCACCCGAGACCATCCCCAACCCCACCCCCGGCAGGTTCACAGGAACAAGCAGGGTCCGTGTCCCTCACTTCCTGCCCCACAGCTGGTGGCAGAGACAAGCACAACAGGAGGCCCTGGGAGGAGGGCTTCTGTCCACAGACCTGTGGCCAAGATGGGCATCGAGGGGGGGCTGGGCTCCCCCCACCCCATGGCCTGACTCCAGGCACCTCTGGGATCCTCAGGCAGCACCTCCCCTGGGGTCTGGAGATCACGAGAGTCCTGCAGGGACCCAAGGTGGCCCTGGTGACCCTCAGTGGAGTTGGAGGAAGGAGGGAGGGAGACGGGCAGGTAGGAAAGACAGGAAGTAGAGAGGACCGAGGAGGAGGAATTCTGTGACACCCGCCATCGGAGGGGACACCGCTAGAAGGGCTGGGCTCCGACACCCCGAGTGACCTCTGTGGACGCCAGGCAGTGCTTATGCCCCTCGTGGGGGCACTGGTGTGAGTGGTGCCCGGCTGGGGTGCTGGCACAGAGGGCAGGTGTCCGGCCCACGGGGGCAGCCCGGAAGGCTCGGGCAGGAGCACAGGGGCGCTGGCTGCCTCGGCCTCCTTGCTGGTGGGACAGGACCCGATGGCGGTGCCAGGAGCACCCCAAGGCAGAGAAGCAGTGGCTCCAGTTGTCACTGTTAGAAAACGGAAATCCGGCTCTGTCCAGGGGACCTCGCCCCGCTTTTACCTGCAGGCGACTTGCTGAGTAACTCGTGCTTTTCAGAAAGACCCTGAGTGGGTTAAGCACAATACACGGACAGAACGGACGTGGACAGAACGGACGTGGCCTCAGGGCCAGCTGCTGGCCGCCTGCTCGCCAGCGCCCCCTTCCTATGTGCGCTGTGCCTGGGCACCGGAGGTGGCCACGGGCATCGATCACCCCGAGTCTTGCTGGCTTCCCAGCCCTGCCGGCCCTCCTGGAGGAGGGGGGCTACTCTGGCCCACCACACCCACGTCACCAACGCTCCTCCACAGCGGGAGAGGCACTTGAAGCAGCAGCAGCAGCAGCAGCAGCAGCAGCAGCAGCAGGAAGAAAAATAAACCAAAGGCACTGGGAAGCGGCCGCTGCGCACTTGGGCCGCAGTCCCTCACAGGTCACTAAGGCAAACAGCTCGGCGCCCGAGCCGCGTCCCAGACGTGGAAATTGCAGAGCAGCACGGCTGTCGCGTCACTCATTCCGGACCAAGGAATGCAATTACAGGACTCCACCCAGGACAGACCAGGGACACCACAGCAGCTCCGGCTCTATCTGCCGTGCAGACCCACAGGCAGAGGCTGGATGAGGACACGAGGGAGCAGGCGCGATCGGTGGTATGGCTGGGAGCCCCTGTGTCAACCCATTTTACAGATGGAGATGTCATCTGTGTGACTTGGGCCCTCAGTGACAGGCACAGAGCTCTAGCTGTAATGGGGAGCAGGATGGGGCCTGCTACTCCTCCAGCCCCCCGACACCTCACTACCTCAGGGCCTTTGCACACACTGCACCCATATCAGAAACCTAGCTCCCCAAAGTACAGATACCATGCATAAGTGCACTATATGTGTGCATTTGTGAATGCACATTCCTATGTATGTGTGCACTTAGATGCACGTGTGCACATGTGCTTCGTGACACAGGTGTGTGCCTGCATGTATCTATACGTACCTGGTGTGTACCTGCATCTGTATGCATGCAGACGTGTGTGCAAATATTCCTACATGAGGAAACGTGTGGGATCCGAGGATGAGTGCATGTGTGCGTGTGCATGCACACCAGTCCTTACGCTCCTCTTTCCTCCCCAAGAAAGGTTCCCTTTGTGTGCACTTTCAGGAGGGCGACACAGCAGAGAGGAGTCAGGGGCTGTGTCCACCTGGAGACCAGAGTGACTGTCCACTTGCAACCCTGACTGTCCCTAGCTCCAGCCAGCAATGCCCGAGCCGCCGCCTGCACTGTGGTCTCAGGAGGGGCCAGCTCAGTGCCTCTGGAGCATCAGTCACCCTGGCTGCCACCAGCCTCGCTTCTGAACACTCTGTCTGGCTGAGCTGACATCCATGTGCAAATCCACAACCCACAGGCCAGTGACAGACACCAGGCAGATGCCTGGAAACCTGGGCTACTGCAACCAGAATCCTGCACGTACAGGAAAGCGCCAAGGGCCCAACAGCCTGTCCTGACACTGGTGACCTCATCTCAAATGCAAAAGCAGATGAAGGCAGAAGCCCATGGTCACTGTCCTATTGAACCCTTTCAAAACCCTGTATTATTATTTTTTTCTTTTTTATATTCTCTTAACCCAGCGTGGTGGCACACACCTGTAATGAGGCCGAGGCAGGAGGATTGCCGCTAGTTCAGAGTTCAAGGCCGGCTTTAGACAACATAGTGAGTTTTAAAGCCATAGTTAAAACGCCTCAAAAAACCAAACCAAAACAAAACAAAAAACTCTCTTTAAACTGAACGGATCACACGGTGGGCCCAATCAATCTGAAGGCAGGAGAGGAAGTGGTTTGTCCTTCCTTGCTCAAGAGATTTCTGCAAGATAATGTTGGCGCCTGCCTGTGAGCCGTCACACAGGCTAGCACTCCCTGCCCAGGAACCTGGCCCCTCGGCAGGGCTCTGAGCAGACCCCAGGCAAGGTCAGGGGTGCAGGAGACGGAAAAGGGAAGCCTTGCCCCTTAGTGTCTCTCCCCCACTCTGCCAGCCCAGAGGTCTTCCCGGAAACTATTCAAACACAGGAGCAGACAGGGCGGCCCCTCCCCCGCCCCCACACCGGCAGGCAGCCTGGGCGGTGTCGACACCCCATTCTGCAGGTTGGGTGTCCAGGGCTGGGAACGTAAACAACAGGCTGGCTTTGGTTTCCACAGCCAGCCGGTGTCTAGCAAACTGGTAGAGCCTGAACTCAGGAATGTGACTGCCCAGCCTGATGTCACCTGCCCAGGAAGCCTGGTCCCTCCCGGCATCTCGGTACCAGTGGGGAAAGGAGGAAGGAGAGTCCTCTCCCTGTCTTTCCGGGGCAGTTTCCCCACATCCATGTTGGACACAGGGCTGAAACGGTGCAGGTGTTTCCTCGGTGAGCCCTTTCAATTTTTTGCTCATCAAATACTTTTTTTTTTTAACTTTCTTTTCTTTTTCTGTTTTGCGGAGCTGGGGAAGGAAGGCGGAGCTCACAGCTGCTCCGGAGTGCTTCCCACGGGACTCCGGGACTCCAAGCCCAGCGTTCACAGATCTGCGGGTGGGCCCCACGTGCTCACTGCACAGAGGAGTCAGAGAGGCCAGCTCACTCACCCAAGTCGTGGAGTAGGCAGCGGGTGGCAGAGCCCAGGTGGGTGAGACCCCCGACTCCCGACGCTGATCCCTGGCCCAGGTCAGGCATTTCCCTGCCAGCCCCTCTGGGTCTCTGCCCACACCACGGTGAGGGAGAAGCCCCAGCCCCCGGTCCTCGGGCGGAGGGGGACCCACAGCCAGGAGCATCCCTGGGACCGGGGTTTATGGTGACATCTCCCACCCCAACGCACATGCCCGGCCTGGTGCACAGCACCCGCCTCCCTGTCCAGTCACATCACACCAGCCACGCAGGGATCGCCGGCCTCCTCCCTGGGGACCTCGGTGCTTTCCAAGTGCTCCACATGAGTCACCCTGCATGTGCTGCAGCTGCACGGGCACTGGAATCCACCATCCTCAGTGCCCTCCAGCCCTGGCACAAGGCCTGGCACTCACCCGCTGCCCTCTCAGTGCACACTGGAGGCCCAGAGGTGGTGCGTGGACGGTGCCAGGTCTTGGAGCCCCTTCCACCGCCGTGCCCCCTTCAAAAGCTTCAGCCCCGGCCCCTGCTGCATCCTCAGCACCCGGAGGCCACGTGGGGGAAGCAACAGCCCCAGGCTACATGGGCAGAGCGGCAGGGTTGGCACTCGGGATGCTGTGACCACAGCGCCGTGGTGACCGCAGCCCTGGGCCTCCGCCTGCCTGCACTGCCTGGCAGGGTCACCGCATCCGTCAGCTCTGGCTTCCAGGGGCCCCGGATGGCCCGGATGGTGCCTTGCTCACCTGGTGCGCGGCCCCCAGCGGGGAAGAGAGGGCAGCACGCATCGGTAATCCCAGCGCTCTGCAGGCTGAGGCAGTTCAAGTGCGAGGTCAGCCTGGGCTACATAGCAAGATCCTGTTTCAAGAATCAGAATCAGGTTGGCTGGGGATTTAGCTCAGTGGCATAAGTGCCTGCCTGGCAAGTGCAAGGTCATGAGTTCAATCCCCAGTACAAAAAAAAAAAAAAAAAAAGAATCAAAATCAAAAACCAGTGGGAGTGCAGCCTGGTGCCACTACTGTGGAAGTCAGTGTAGAGATTCCTCAAGAAACTAGGATCGGAAGTCCCATTCAACCCAGCTATTCCTCTTCTGGGTGTCTTCCCAAAAGAATTAAAAACATCATCCCACAGTGATATATGTACCTCCATGTTTACAGCAGCACGGTTTGTAATAGCCAGACCTTGGAAACAACCTAAATGCTCATCAATGGATAAAAAAGATGTACTTTTATACAACGGAGTACTACTCAGCCATAAAGAAGGATAAACTGGAGGCTTTTATAGGTAAATGGATGCTACCTGAGACCACAATCGTTAGTGAACTAAGACACACATGTAAACAGTAGTGCAGGCGGCCCTGAGCGCTCCTCCCCAGCCCGGAAGCACAGTGCGCTGTGTGTGTGAAGATGGGGTGCTCAGATCCCACCTTCCCTGCAGCTGGGGGATGTCTGGGGCCCGCATGCTGCCGAGGAAGGAACAGCCCTGGGAAGCGGCTGGGCCTTTCCCAGTGCGGGGACCAGCTGCCTCTTTCACGCAGGCCCCTTTGTTCCTGTTCCCAGGGTGGAGATGGAACTCTGGGACAGTGGGGATGGCTCAGAAAATGGGTTCGGCCAAAGGACCCCGGGACCGAAACTCGCGGTGCTGAGTCCAGAATGCCCACCGCTGGGGAACCGGCCGCTCCAACCCCCAGGATGGGGCCTGTTCAGGAATCTCCAAGCCACAGAACTGTCAGATTCATCGGTCAGCGATGGGCAAGTCCCGGGGCTGCCTCACAAACACGGCGGGAAGCAGACACGCCGTCCATCACCTGTCACTCCATCAAAAGGGAAGAGGAGGCTGAGGCGAACAGGTCTCAAGGGCAGAGCTAAAAGCCCTGGGAAGTGGCATAGCTGGGAAACACACCCAGTATTGCTCATCACACAGCCTCCAACCCACCAGGAAGCAGCCAACGGGGTGACAGTTTTTAAAGAGAGAAAGAAGGAAAGAAAAGGGGAAAGACAAAGGAAAAGGAAAAGAAAAAGAAAAGAAAAGGGGGAAAACCTGAGAAGGCGTGGCAGTGCTCTCAGGAAGCTGAGGCAGGGGGATCACAAGTTCAAGGCCGGCCTGGATCACACAGTGACCGCAAAGCCAGCCTGAACGCACAGTGAGACCCTGTCTCAAAAAAAAAAAAACAAAAGTAGCCAGCACTCAGGAGGCTGAGTTCAAGGCCAGCCTGAGCTACAAAGTGAGTTCAAGGTGAGCCTGAACCGCCTGTCTCAAAAAGACAGACAGAAAGAAAGAAAGAAAAGAAACCCAGAAGTAAGAATGATAACAAAAATGCCTTTCAGCACACTTCACCATTATCCAAAATGACCCCGCCCTGCTGTGCAAGGCCACCTCCCCCTCTGGGAGGGAAGCGGCTCCAGGGGACCCCAGCTCTGTCCCCCACAGCCCTGCCCTCAGGAGTCCTTGAAAGGGCCCTTGGTCCGCCCCGCCCTCCCTGACTCAGCCTCCCCTCCCCGATGGTGCAGCCCGGCCACCTCCAGCTGCAGGAGGCGGGCGAATGGTCCAACCGCAGGGGACTCCCGAGGTCAGCTCACTGGTCCATTTCACACATGCATTAGACTGGTTTCTTTTATTATTTCATTATTGTTTTTTATTAGGACAGGCAGGTAGCAGGAAGAGGTCCGCACAGGCCCCAGCCTGGTCCCAGGAACTGAGCAGTGTCCCCTCCCTGTCCAGGGCCTTCCCTTCCCCAGGCCATCTCGTTTCCAAGTGGCGGTCACCCTCACTCCCAGGACAGCACACAGAGCACAGGACCTGTACAGGTGGAAAACCAGCCCGGGCCTGGGAATGTTAATTATTCCCCCGGGTGCTGGGGTTGGGGGAGGGGGATTTTTTCTCTACTGTCTGTCTCAGTGCTTTGTCGAATTATTCTCCAGTCAACCTCAGCTCTTTGGTCAGCATTGTGTCGTGGGGGACAGGCGTCCTTACAAAATAAGATATCCACTCCTAAGCTTCAACCAGTCAGTCCCCAAGGCTCACAGCAGCATTTGACAGATGCCCCAAGTGTCGTGAAAACAACCTAAGTGACACTGATGAAAGAATGAGAAATGGGTTGAGGCTGGGGATTTGGCTCGGTGACCCAGTGCCTGCCTGGCAGGTGTGAGGTCATGAGTTTGATTCCTGGTGCAAAAAAAAAAAAAAAGGAAGAAAAGAATGGATTAAAAGGACATGGTGGCACACACCTGTAATCCTGGCATTTGGGAGGCTGAGACAGGAGGAACTCGGTGAGTTCCAGAAGCCAGCCTGGGCTACAAAGTGATTTTGAGGTCAGTCCGCACTACACAGCAAAACCCTGTCTAAAAAAAATAAAATAAAAAATGCGTACACACACACACACACACACACAATGGAATACTGCTTAGCTCCAAAAAGGAAAGAAATTCAGGTGGGTGCCACACCACTGTGGAACTTGCGAACTCATGAGACATGACATGAACCAGACACAGAAGGACAGATGCTGTGCGAGTCCACGTCCCCCAGGAAGAAAGAACGGACGCATGCAGCACGACGGGAAGCCACCCTGCGGCAGGGGAACAGGTGAGTGGGTACAGTTTACCCCGGGAATGGGGACACAGGGCTGGACTGAGACGGCCAGGCAGTGACACCGCTCTGTGTGTCGTTCATGCTCCTGAATCGTACTTACGAGTGGCTAAAACACGTTTGATAGTGTGCGTATTTTACTACAATTAAAAAACTCACACCCACAACCTCAAATGCCAAAATGCACAAATGCCTGGGACAGACCCTGCATGACCCTCTGGAACCACCTACCAACGTGTGACAGATAAGACAGCGAACAAGCGTCTGTGGCCATCTCTCCCCGGCCTCAGCTTCCCCACATGAGAAGTCAAAGTGACCATTTCTCACCTACAAAGCCGCAGGATTGGGGCGAATGACGAAGCAGGACTGCGGGGAGGTCCCCGGCAAAAGCACCCAACCTGGCCTTGACTCACAGCTCCAGGGGCCCCTGGAAGCACGTCCCCCACCTGTGACACAGGGACACTACCATCCCAGGGCTGCAGAAAGGACCAGGTGAGGGGCTTCGTGCCGAGGACTGGTGTATCCATTCTCTGGCCCAGCCCTGCACTTGGCTTCAGTGCCCAGCTCGGCAGGCAGCAGGCTTGGACCGACTGCCCCAGAAACCCCCGGGGACAGCAGTGAGCCGCCAAGCATGGGGCGCACCTCTTCACCCAGACAGCCATCCTGTCAAGTTGCCACGCATGGTGGGGCAACAACGCAATCAGCAGGGAAAATCCGAATACTTTCCACGGCTCAGGAACACGCAAATGCAAAATCTGGTGGCAAAGAACCCGTCTCAGCAAAACCGCCTGCCTGCTTCGGAGCGGCCCACGAATTTCTCACTCTGGTCACTGAAGGATTTCACTCCGGGGGTGACTCCAGATGGGTGCCCCTTAGTTTCAGAAGAGGCAAAGAGAATGAGGAAAATCATTTTGGGGTCTTTTATATGTAAGCAACCAAAGAGGTCCAAGGCTTTTCTGCAAGCCCACTTGGGAGGCTGAGGCAGGAGGATCCCCTCAAGTTCAAGGCCAGCCTGGGCTACACAGAGAGACCCTGCCTCAAAAATAAATAAATAAATAGTAATGCTGTGAGGCCCAAGAGGGAGCAGCGTGTTAGAACTGTGCCTTCAGTCACCTGCTCACTGCAGCTGAGCTGGGGAGGGGGAGTCGGTAAGTGACTCAATAAAAAATACCAACATTTTACAACTCCATGGATCTGAGCCGAATTCAAAGTGCTCAAAGGCAAAATCGGCCACAGCCTACTTGGATATTTCCTGTGTGTACTTTTTCACGATTAGTGTCCTCCTGTCCTTGCCCATCAGGGGTTTGTAGTCATTCTGTCCCTCTGCCCTACATGCCACAGGGGTGAGGTGGCCAAGGTCACCCTGTGTCAGGGAGGTCTCCCATCCGCTGGACAGGGCTGGTCCGTGGCACCTGTTGGACCTGGGGGGTGGTGTGTGGGTGCTCACGGCACTCCCACTGCTGCACCCCGCCTGGCCAAGGGTAGAAAGAAGGCTTCCAAATCGGAAAACAAACATTTTAGGGCCAAGAAGTGCCAACCTTGAAACTCCAGACTAGGATAAGAGGAAAAATATTTCACTATAACCAAGAAGACTAAACACAGCTCCAGCAAGCACGGAAACATGCGCAGATAAATCCGCTTCCCCGGAGGATCGGGAACCGGAGCAGAGCCGCGATCCCTGCCACTTAATGAAGTTTTCCTCGTGTGCACCTTCGCTTCTGTGCAAGGATCCGTTTCCTGCCACTGTGGACACTCACAGCCCCAGACAGGGTTTCTAAACCTAGGGCGAGGGGCTGAATCCCAAAGAATGCCCGAATTACAGATGTTAAAAAACAGTAAGTGCCCACCGTGACCAGCCCATCGCCTTTGCATTTGGCCAGGGAAAGAATCCACAGCATTTGGCAAACTGTCAAAAGGCGCGAGTCCCTCATTGACGTCCACACCAGGTGACCTGGACACCCAGGCAGCAGAAGGCTTGGGGGCTGGAATCTGTTGGAGCTGACGGACAGACTCCCTGCTCAGGATGTGAGGATGGAAGTGAGACAGGAATGAAGGGAAGACAGGTCATCTACCAAAGCAGGTCACGTGGGAGAAAAATGGGCCAAAACGTAAGTGGGTGGGACAGGAGAGAGGTTAAACGATGATGCTTACAGCGCCCGTTCCCAGGATTCCCAGAAAGGGGAAGACTTGGTGCCGGGGTGCAGCTCAAGGGCAGAGCGCTTGCCCAGCACACAGGAGGGCCTGAGTTCACTCCCCAGCATGGGGTGCTGGGTAGGAGCAGGCCCCCTCCATGATAGACTCTCAAGCACCCCAGCCCTTGTGGGCTGCCCTGAGGGTTACTTAACTAATCTGGGCCTTATGTTCCTCTAGTAGTCTGAACAGTAGGAAAGACAACCCCAGCAGGAAGAGGAAACAGCCTTCACTCTGCATGCCTGCAATGATTAGTAGTGGCTGCCTCAGGAGTCCCTGGGAAGATTGATTATGCTAGGATCAATTGGCAATGTCTATCATGGCCCAAGCCAGGAGGGTGGCAGCATGCATGTCATGTATTTGCCATTCCAGAACTAGACGGCTTGCAGGTTCTCTTTCAACTCTGGCCAACTCCGATTCTAATTATATAAATAAAAAAGGGGGAAGGGGCAAATGGAAAACAGACCTAACATTTTCCAACACGGGCCATAGCTGAATTTGGCCAAGCTGACACTGGCTGCCCAGCCAGTCCGGCTTCTTGCCATATGGGAGGAAGTGGAAAACATCAGATCTACTGTCTTATGCCCAACAAGACACCCAAGCCAAGCCGGAGGTTACAAAAGTATGGGTTCCGCCTGGCCCGACTGTGGTTGTGACACACTCCATCAGTAAGCGTGCAAACCGCACAGGGGCACCCTGTGGGTTCAACCCTGGCCGACTCTGCCAAACTGAGCCTTAGTGAATGATGTCATTTCTCTGAGCCTCAGTTTCCCCTACCCTAGGACTGTCACAATGACAGTGTTCACAGCACTTTTTTGAAGGGAGTGAATGTTCTGGAAATAATCTGAGGTGAGGGAGCCATTTCTTGTGCCCATGGATGACCATTCACTCTCACAGAAAGGAGACTCGGGTGCCAGACAGGGTCTTGGAGATACTGAGTGTGGACACACAGTGGTGTGAGCAGAGGAAATTCCAGCAGAATCCCGGGGAAGCGCAAGCCCTCCACCAAGGGTGACCAGTGATGACCATGGGTTTCCTGAGATGCAGGACTTTCAGCGCAGAAACCGTGGGTGGCCCCAGGCAAACCAGGGCAGGGTGACCCCACTTTTACCAACTCACCAAAACCTAGGGCAAGGGACAGGGACCTGAGTCCATCCTGTAGCAGGGAGGAACCTCCGCTCAGCAGTCCTCACCAACAGGAAGGACAAGGAAGGAGAGGACGTCCCTCCCCGCGGGAAGGGGACCCAGGGATGTGTGCAGCACGCTGGACCCGGTTTGCGCCAATCAAACGTGGGTCTGGCAGGGCCTGGAGGAAGAAGACAGGGCGGCTTCCTGGCCTCTGCCTGGAGCAGGGGCTACAGCAGGTGCTGGGCGGGGAAGCCCAGGCAGAAAAGTCCCCCCAGCCAGGGGTCCCCGAAGCCCACCCAGGTGGGGCCAGGGCACCAGAGGGAGTTTCCCCTCTCACTGCGCTGCACCAAGCCCGCTGCTTGGAGCCAGCTGCGTGTCAGGGGCAATATCATTGAGAAAATAAAAGCAACTTTCAATTCTGTTTTTAAATCATATTTTCCAAGATCAAAATCTTATTTCCCAAGCCCTGCTGCCGAGAGCGGAGGGGAAAACCACAGTGACATCTTAATGCTCCCAGTGCGGCTCCCACCTGCTGCAGGCGGGGGGGGGGGGGGACCTGGCAGCTCCCT
The DNA here is from genome assembly GCA_004027295.1 of Dolichotis patagonum. Classification (NCBI taxonomy): domain Eukaryota; kingdom Metazoa; phylum Chordata; class Mammalia; order Rodentia; family Caviidae; genus Dolichotis; species Dolichotis patagonum. Next base: position 8,732 of record PVJX010016758.1, on the reverse strand, counting down.
TGGTTCTATCAAGGGGTCACAGGTGCCTCCTCTGACTTCGAGGTCACCAGATTGGCCAAAGGTCTGGAGAAAACCAGGAGATTTTTCTGCCCCTTTATGGCCTGGGACAGGGCCAGGGCCACTCGCCCAGCAAGCGCACTCTCTGGAAGCCTATGGTGACATCAGTGATCCTGGGTGAGTGGCCCTGGCTGGCCTTCGAGTTCATGATCCTGGAGGAAGCGGGCAGGGAGTGGGTGGCCCTAACGGGGCGGAACTGGTGCCGGGACAGTAATGGCAGTGGTGACGTTGAGAGCAGATGCACATACTCTCTGAGCCCTCCCAGGCTTCATCACCTCCATCCTCAGGACAACCCAAGAGAGTCCTTTTCCGCCTGATCCAACACTGGGCAAACACGAAAGGTCCGAGTCCAAACCAAACCAGCGACACTCAGAGCCACCGTGTGGATGAGTGTCCCCTTCCAGGAAGCAATGAGCCAGCAGCAGGGTCTTTAACCCTCTCCAACACCCCTAGCGCACACTGAGACCCATGGGGGGGCACCTCTTCCGGAAGGTGCCTGAATGGGGCTCCGGGACTGAGGTCCTACCCACATACCCCACACACATCACTGCCTGGCCGGAGACCCCCTCCCTCCACAGAACCGCTGGCAGGACCCAAACAACTCCAAACCGTGCTTTTGGTGTCTTTTTAGAGATGGGGTTCAATTCGCTGCAAAGAGTGCAGGGACCCCTTGCATGGCCTGGGTAGGAAAAGCAGCTGAAGGTCTTCCTAGTCCTGTGGCCCCCAAAGCCAGCCTCCATTCAGTTGGGGTGGAAGGGACAGGATCTGGGCGCTGTCCTTACACCCAAACTTCCTAATGCTAGTTTTTCTTTCTCTTTTCTCTCTGAATGACAACCTGACCTCTACAGTCCTGAGTCACCAGGGCAAAGGCAGGGATGGCAGGCGGGTTACTGGGCGGGTTCATAGGTGGGGGGTGCCTGACAAACCCCTAGCCAGCTAGGACTTTCTCTCCAGCCCCACAGCACCCTGAACACACGGAAGAGGCTGACTGCAGTCTGCGGGTTCCTTGTGACCCTCGGGGACAGCATTAGAGGAACAAGATGATTTGGGGGGCGTGGTCCAGCAGCAAGAGGGTCAAGGCCAGCAACCCTGCCCAACACCCTAGATGCACAGAATAACCTGCTCCGACAATGAGTGTGAAGACAGCAACCCCCTCCCAGGGCATCATGGGAAACCAATGAGTGTCAGGACAGCACCCCCTCTCAGGGCATCATGGGAAAGCAATGAGTGTAAAGATAGAATCCTCTCCCAGGGCTTCATGGGAAACCAATGAGTGTCAAAACAGAATCCCCTTCCAGGGCATTCTGGAAAACCAATGAGTGTCAAGACAACAAACCCTCCCAGGGCATCCTGGGAAACCAATGAGTGTCAAGACAGAATCCCTTCCCAGGGCATCATGGGAAATCAATGAGTGTCGAGATAGTAACCCCTCCCAGGGCATCGTGGGAAACCAATGAGTGTCAAGACAGCAACCCCTCCCAGGGCATTATGGGAAACCAATGAGTGTCAAGACAACAACCCCTCCCAGGGTATCATGGGAAATCAGTAAGTGTCAAGACGATGATGGCCCAGGCACCACACCAATGGCTCAAGGGATGTCACCAACTCATGTCTGACACCTGCTTAGCATGGAGCTGGCGCTCAGCAAGAGACTTAACATCAAAGACACAGAGAGATGCATATGTGGACAGGCCCTGCTCCCAGCGACTCCTCTGGTCTTAACAGGAGTTTTGGGGTAGTGGGACTTCGAGGATGCTTTCTCCTGCATTTTATAAAGCCAACATCACCTGTCTCCCACGTGGGGTGGTAAATAACTGGTGACGGGACAGACTGCCCCAGGTCAGCAGCTGGGAGGGGCCTCCCCTGGCAGAGAGAGGAGATACATGCAGTGAGGCACCGAGGCCAGGGGGCATGGTGTGCTCCTCAGAGCCAGGGGACACTGAGGCTGCAGAGGCCGAGTGCCCATCCCAGGACCAACCAGGGTAGGTGAAGAGCACCTTCGTCTTGTCGGGCTGCAGGAAGACAGCTGGGCACCGTGAGGCTGGGCCCTGGGAAACCCTCTGCTGTGTCCACCTCTCTCTTGAAGGACCCGAAGTCCTGCTCACCCACACACGTGGGAGCGGTTCTACTCTGAGCCACCAGCCAGCCAAAGATTACAAGGCCAGAAGCCGTGATTTTGCCTCGATGGGCCTCGATGTGCCCACCTGCGGAATGGGAACAACAGCGTCCCCTCCCGGGGCATTGTGGGAAATCAATGAGCATCAAGAAAGAACCAGAGATACGGTAGATGCTGTATAAGTGTCAGCTGACGTGATGGTTTCCTCACTGGACACTCAGCCCTCCTTGCCACAGCCGTGTAGCTACTGGAGCTTTTGGAGGACACTGGCTCTCAAGTTGGGTCATCTGTGTACTAGCTGTGGATCTTTAACTCTTGAGTTTAAGCTAAGAGTGCTGGCCTGTGCCTGTAACCCAGCACTTGGGAGGCTGGGGCAGGAGGATCTCTGAACTACAAAGAGTTCAAGGCCAGCCTGAACCACCTAGTAAGATCCTGTCTCAAAAACCAAAATCTAAAAAAAAAAAAACTCTTGAGGTCTTTTTTTCCCTCTTGTCTTGCGGGTTTGGTGTGAGGACTCAATACACCAACAGGACTAAGCGAGGACCTTGCCCTTGCACAGCTGGAGGAAATGATGGTTCCAACCCTGGGTCTCACCCCTCTGCTCCTTCTCTGACCTGGGCTCTGTCTGACCTACTGAGTCCCCGCCCCAAGAAGCCACCTCTGTCATTTTCCTGCCCCTGAAGCCAAAAACACAAACTGGCCGGAGCAACACATCAGCAAGCCGTCTCTCCCCTTTCCAGTGCGCGGCTCTGGCCTTGGCCTGGCCTCTCCTCCCCAAGACGCACAGCCGGGTCACGCCGTTCCCCTGCAACATGCCCACCCGTTCCCCCGGCCGCAGCATGATGGGCCCACCAACCTGGGTGCCCAGGGCTAGGCTGGGGCTCCGAAGACCCCAAGGAAGACAAGACAGAAGCAGGAGGAGCAGGGACACGGTTCCCGCGCCCCAGAGCCCCGTGGGTGCTGCTGCGGGCGGGAGGCACAGGGCCGCCATGGTCCTGGTGCACCCCGTGCTAGGCAGGACACAGCTCAGGCCCCAGACCCGGAGCGTGGGTGGTCAGTGACGGGTGGGGCCTGGGGCCCTGTGGTTCAAGGGCACAGGGAGTGGCAAGGCTCTCCCAACCAAGCAACCACAGCGGCCCTGCCTTGGTTTCCCCTACCTAACACGCCTGGCAAAGAACACCCCAGTCGCACACTCGGTCCTGGCCTGGGAGGCTCCGAGCCACGAGCCCTGGGAGAGAGAAGCGCACAGTCATGGACTCAACGCCACCTCTTCCCAGCTTTCCTGGGCTGAATCTCCACCATGGCGCCCGTAAAAGGGAAGGGTCCGCCCCATTCCATGGACCAGCGCATGTGCAGGCCGGCCTGCCCTCTCACTGCTGACCAAAGGAGGCTGAAAACCTCCCCAATCTGCCACCAACTCGGAGACCACGCCGCTCATGTACCCTTCCCAGCACAGGCCTGGAATCCCAGCACTCAGGAAGGAGGCTGAGGCAGGAGGATCGCCCTGAGTTTGAGGTCAGCCTGGGCCAGGTAGTGAGCTCAACGCCAGCCTGAACTGCACAGCGAGATCTTTTGGTAAAAAAACTATAAAATAATAAGAACAGATAACCTTTCCAGGGAAACAGCTCTGCTACTGGGACCCACTGCCGTTTCGGTTCTGCCTGCGCCCCTTTTGGTGAACTCAGAGGGCAGAGCCAGTCACAGAGAGAGGAGCCCCGGGTACCCAGGAGGCAGGTGGGACAGCACCCTCCAGCAAGGAGTCACCCGCATACGCAGCCCGGACCTCACAGGGTTACCCGCACTGCACAGGAAGCAACAGCATTTATGGAGAATTTGGGAGGAAAGAGATTAATGATAGGGCACCTGGTGGGTGCCCGACACTTGAGGTGTAATTTATCTTTCGTTTTTATTCGTATTATTTTGCTGCTGGGGATCAAACCTGGGGCCTTACGCAAACTCGGCACGCGCTCTGCCAAGGCGCTCTGTCCTGGTCCTTCCTGGGTGATTCCTAAGTGACCCTGCCCCAGGGCGGCGGCGCCTGGCCCTCCCCTGACAGCTCTTCCTCCAGGTCTTCATACGACTCCTTCCATACCACCTGTGTGAAACAGCCACCTGCCTGCTCTGTGTTCCCGGATCCCTGTCATCACCTCACGTCCTCTGATTTGCTGCTCGTGAATGGGTGGACTCGGGTGGGACCACGAGCCTCACCCCGATGGACCCTGGGAGGAAGTCTCTGTAACCTGACCATGCGGACGGGGCAGAGGGGAGGCGATCGGGCCGGGCTCACCTGTCTGGCGTCAAGCCTGCGTCCTCACCACGCCCTCCACTATCTCCCTGGCTGCGCACCTTCCTGACCCTCGAGGTAGAAAGACATGGCTCCTGGGGATGGGAGCCGATGTCGCTCCAGGAAATCTCTGCTCTGTGAGCCCCTCTGCACCTCCACGCACACAGCTGCCCCACCCCCGACACACACGCATGATCACACACCAGCTCAGCCCTGGTCCAGGCTCTGCTGGAGCAGGTGCAACATCCTTTTAAAATCAGGCCCGCACCTGTCATCCCAGCACTGGGGAGGCTGAGACAGAAGGATGGCAGTAAGTTTAAGGTCAGCCTGGACTACACAGCGAAACCCTCTAGAAAAACCAAATGCCACAACCCTCCCCCCCACCAGTCCCCTCCGAATACACAGGATGCCTGTCATGGGCCTGAAGAGTGAGGAAGAGAAATTTTCACTTCCCCCTTCCTCTGCCCCGGGCTCGGCTGCCTGGCTTCCTTACTGGAGAAAGCAGGAAGTCCAGGGACAAAAAACAACCACCTCAGGTGATGTGGCTCAGAGCCTCATGTGCTGGGTGGTCGGGTAGTCACTCTCAGATCCCCCATTTACCTGTGTCCTTGCAGCTCCTGGGGGCACTGCCTGCCAGACCTTGGGATGGGGGGAGGCTCCCTGAACCTGGACATCCACCCAGACCAAAGCATGACTCCTTCCCAAACAGCAAGCCCACATTCAGATGGTCAAAAAGGAAAGGACTCCACCAAATAAGGACGCAGTGTCTTGTCTGAAATAGAGAAACACTGGGACTAACCTCAGTGTCCATCACTAGGGGATGAGGGCCTCTCCATTGGTGTGCCCGAATGGTGGAAAAGTATGCATCGCTGAACAAGAACAGCTGCATCCACATGGATCTCGAGTGGGCTCCAGGCACAGCGTGCGATGCACAGCAGCAGCACAGACCCGGGTGGGTCTGCCTCAGAGGGCACGACGACAGAGGGGGCGGCGGGACAGGGCGGGGCAAGCTCACCTTCATCACATGCCTTGTTGTGCAAATTGCATTTGATCTGTGCTTATGGAGGAAAACACAGTTGTGGTTTTTTTAGAGGAGAGGCTGTGCCCCCTGAGGAATTTCTCTTAAACTCATTTGCCTTTGTGCACAACAGATCTGCTCACCGCCCCAAACCTTCCCCTGCGCGCTGTGCGTCTCTGCAGTTTTCTCCCGAGACTGCCCATTTTTAACTGGCAGAACTCCCTTCCATTTGGACTGAATTTCCCGAAGCTCTTTCAGGACGGTCAGGAAAACAGGACTTGGGTGTGCTATCGGGTGCCTGTTAGGATTCCCTGTGCACCCACTTTCTAGACGAACAAAAGTGGGGCCACCCAGGGAATGCATGGGCTCCCCATCACACAGCCCCGGACCAGCCCAGCCGCAGAGACTGCTAAGCCAGAGTTTGTTCTGCCCCATGGGAGGGCCGCCCTGCGCCAGGCTGCCTTGCTTAATCTCATTTAATCCTTTAACCAAAGGCATAACTGGCCCATCTCAAATATCCATCCCGACAAAAGCCCCGACTAGGTGCCCTGGGAAAGTGGAGTTGGTGGCCGGTGGGCTGCCCCGCACACAGGGTGCTGGGACACTGTGTCTTTGGAATGATTCGCAGGCCAGCAAGGAAGGACGGGAAAAGACAGCTACTATCTCGGCTGGCTCAATTCTGCACAGCAGAAAGAGCATCGCTCTTTTTTCTTTCTTTCTTTGTCTTTTTGAGACAGGGTCTCGCTATGCAGTTCAGGTTGGTCTCGAGCTCACTTTGTAGCCCAGGCTGGTCTGGAACTCGTAAGGATCCTCCTGCCTCGGCTTCCCAAGTGCTGGGCTTACAGGCATGCTCCACCACGCCCAGCGGGCACTGCTTTTTATTAAAGACGCCAATTCACTATGGGCCAAGCCAGCTGCACTGAGGGTCCCAGTGTTGCTCCTCCCCCACCCCATGACCATCCAGGAAACAAATCCCATGCGCTCCGAATCTTCCTATGACAAATTTTACAACATTCTTAGTGTTTACTAACTGCCATGAAAAACACCAACTCTGACATCCCAGGCGGCAAGGAGGGGCACCCTCGGGAGGGGTGAGTGTGTCAAAAATGAAGAAAACCAACAGGCGGGCACCCATGGCACCGATGGGCCCGCCTGGGAGGGGGTGAGGACCATGCCAGAGGGCACAGATTTTAATTCTCAAGTAGCAACCCCAGCCTCCCCACACAAACCAGCTTGGAATGTGACACACAGGGGGTCTCAGTCAGGGTCGGCTAAACAAATCCCCTCCCTTCCCCTCTAATGCCAGGCTAAAGACACCGAGGAGGAGAAGAAAGGCAGCTCCTCTCCTCCCCTGGGATGAATACCCAGGAACATTTCTAACCAGCAGCACGGCAGTGCAAATTTTAAAACCAGCCAGGGAGAATCAAGGAGAGTAGGGACGGCTGGGGTCACTCACTAGGCCCCAGCTCTGGTTTGGTGCGTGAAGGAAGGGCTTTGCAGAGCGGGCCACCATTCCCAGACACCGTGTGCACACTTGATAAAAGGTAAAATGCAGCGAGAGGGGAGCCGCGTATTTGCCCTTCTTTGGTACACAGGAAACAGCCCACAGACAAAGCCCTCCGCCGCGGACAAACATGTCTCACAGGTGATCAAATTCAGCAAGGTGGATTCTGGTCTGGCCCAAAACAGGTGCTTATGCAGACCTCCTGCCTGTTTGGTGACAACCTACACCATGGTGACAGAGGCCAAGGGCCCAGGGAGGCCCAGGGAACTGGGGAGTTGTGATGTGAAAAAAAAAAAGGAGGGGGGAATATCAGGTACCACCTCCAGGATGCCTGGCATGGGCAGGACGGGACACCTCCAGCACCCCTCCCTCAGCCTGGGAGCTTTCTCCTTTGTTTGGGAGCCTTCTGGAGCCCAAGTTTCCAAGCATCCCCCTGGCCTGCTGTCCCTGCCTGCCACAATGGGGCTCCCTGCGGCTCAGCAAGGATTTAATCAGTAACCAGCCCAGGAGAGGAGGCTCAGAGGGCAAAGTTCACAGCCAGGCCTGGAGGGGTGTGGGCCCCTTTGGGATCACCCAACAGGGGAACCAGAGAGGCCCAGACTCAGGGGTGCACCCAGCAGGAGCTGCCTGCCAGGGGGACTGGCACCCCCATAGGCTTGCACTCCAGCCTGATGCGGCTGTGACCCTGGAAACCTGGTCTGTATCTCTCATGATTCAGTTCATTGGATCAGTGTAGACAGACTCTGAAGACGCTTTGGGCAAAAGAGTATATTCGATTTGTTTATTGGTTTGAATCCAGATCAATCACTTTGGGTCTTGTTCCTGAAGCCCACACAATTAATCGAAGAATGACCAGGTGGTTCCAAGCCGTACTTAAAACACAAGTGACACCGGCTTCAAAGAAGGCTTTGACTCCACAGGAAAGGGTCCTGGCGGGTGGGCAGCTCAAGGCCAGCCAGGGGGCACTGCAAAGGCTCTCACTGCAGGGACCTATAATGCAGCTCACCTTTGTTTCATGTGGGCCAATATTTCCCAATAGAGGGCCTGGGCCGCACTCTTAAAATGCAGACAGATTACATAAGGCCCCGGCTTCAGGGTAACCCGTGAGGGCCTGGACACCAACCAGGTGTCTCACCATGGAACAAGATCCCAGGTGGCTGCTCCAACCCCTCTGGCCTGGAGGCCATGGTCCAGCACAGCTGTCCACAGAGGCCCCACCTCCACACTCCCAGGCCCTGGGGATCCAGGGAGCCAGGACCCCCACTGGAGCCTCCCAGAGAGCCAGTGAAAGGCTGCCCTTGTCCGCACACCTCGGTGACACCAGGTAGGGACAGGAGATTTTGCCAGCCTTGGACACTTCCTCGAAGTTCCTCTTCCTGCGTCTCCCAGTGCCAGAGCGCGGCTCCACCAAGACAAAACTTGCCCCATGGATGATCCTCAGCCCCAGGACGGGAAATCACAGGTGCCCTTCCCAGAGGCCCATGCTATCAAAGGTGCCGTGCACCACAGCCGGCGAAGGTGGGTGAGGGACTGCTTAACAATCTAGTGCGTGGCTTCCTTCCCCTTCTTCCTGTCCCCCAACGCACCTCTGGAGCAGCCAGGGTAAGCCAGGGGCCTTTCTTCTACGGAGCTGATCTCCCCCAAGCCAGGAAGACCAGGAGGCCAACAACACCCCCAGCTTCTCCCAGGGGAGCAGGGGCTCAGCCTGTACCTCCTGACAGGGGTCCTCTCAACCATTTTCCTCTCCCTCCAA
>PVJX010016757.1:0-39695 GCA_004027295.1 Dolichotis patagonum | reverse complement strand
ATATAATACAACATATATTTTTAACCATGTATTAATTTTCCTGGATACTTCTGAAAACCTTCAGGGAGCCACTTTTTCTAACTGGGGACTTTATTCACTATAGTAAGTATTTCACACTGTTTGTGTCCATTTTTAAGATCTAGACTAGGGGCCAATAAACTTAGTCAAGCACCAGGAAGTGGATATTTCAGGCTTTGCAGGCCATAGAAAGTCTCCGTTGGGTGTTCTTCTTTCTTTAACCAACTTAAAAATGTATGAGCCATTCTTGGCTCATCGGCCATTGTTTGTTGACCTCTGTTCAGAACCTTGGAGGAACAAGCAAGTATTTTGTCACACTGATGATATTTGCAAACTGCATTTTCCCCCTCCAGGTCTCGGATAGGTCTCAGCCAAGTGCGGTGGTGCATGGCTGTAACCCCAGCCACTCGGGAGGCAGAGGGAGGAGGACCACAGTTCTGAGGCTGCCCCACATGTCCCACAAAGGACTGGACATGTAGCTCAGGGGTGGAATACTTTCCTAGCGTGTGAGAGGCCCTGGGCTTGATCCCCGTTACCTCCCCATCACAGAGCTTTTGGACTATGAGTAAGACACGAGAAGAGAACTTATATAACAGGTAGCCAACACTGTATTGTTTGTCTGATTCCTCAGATGTCTACGTAATCAAGAGTTCAGAGAATCTGTATTACTAGTACTGTTCTGTGTTGTTCGTGTCTTATCTTTTATGCTATTTCTGGACATGTCTTAGGACTGTAGGTTTGGGTGAGGACTCTACCAGTTAACCCTCATGCTTTCAGCAGGGCTACAACTAGTGCTTTAAACCCTCCCTTCTAGACCTAGGGTAGGAGCACAATTTTAGTGCGAGCTTCGTCCCAGCGTGGTCATTTATCCCCTGCCTGGCCTTCAGAAGTTAGTTTCCGCATCTCTAACATTTGGACAGTAGCAGTTCCTGTCAGGTGGGGTCCTGCGAGCCCCCGAGGGGTCTGGCTCATGGGAAGGCACTTGATCAGCACGTCATTGTTACTTCTCCTCTTGTGTAAAGGATGCCCAGTAGTCCTCTGCAGTACTGATTCTCATCTCAAATCATAGCCCCAGAAAGTGTCATCATAACTCTAACCATTCTCCTAAATCTGCAGCCCACTTTTTGTTTGTTGACTTGCTTGGTTTGCTTTAATTTAATTCTTATGTCATCAGACATAAACAGCTAGTGATGCCCTCTTGAAGACTGGAAATAAAAAGCTGCCTCTGCAGTTCTAGTTCTAGTCCTGTGGTCCGATTCCCCTGTGCATGGGTTGTTTTGTGTCTCCTTTCACCTTTGCTGTGCTCCTCTGCCATTGACGAGCCAGGAGCTGGGCATGGCCTCCTCTGAGGGCTTCACTGTCATTTCACTCATGCGTTGGGCAAATAAATGTTCACAGGGAAGACCTAAAATATACTGAGCACCGTGCCTGGAGCCAGAGGTACAGTAGCAAATGAGACCACATGCTTGCTCTGCGTGCCTTCCATTTTAGCAGGCAGACTGGCAAATGAGGTGTGAAGAAATGCATGTCACACAGTGCTTGTAATGTTTTGAAGAAATTGGGCTGGGGTCATGAGCCAGCAGGTGGCTGAGTTTGGGCAAGGGATGCTAGGACAGGACAGTCAGCAGGGCCTCTTTGGAGAAGTCGAATGAGCCAGGACATGAATTATAAGAAACTGCCGTGCAGCGAACTCAGGAAGTGTGATCCTGGCTGGTGAACAGCAAGTGTGAAGGCCATGGGTGGCAACCAGCTTGGGTGTTTGAGGGATGGAAGGAAGAAGCCCATGTGTCCGAAGTCTTCTGGGTGGTTTTTAGGGTGTTTGTGAAAAGAGGTATGGTTAGAAATGAGGGAAGACAGAGAGGTAGACAGGGGCCGGGGCCTACAGGGCTTTGGTGGGATGGAACTCATTTAAGACGATGGTGATGGGAAACCACTGGGGGCCTAAGCCAGGTAAGTAACTTGGTTTGTACTTTTGAAAGATCAACCAGTAGGGCGTAGTGTGAGAACGGAGTGTAGCGGGAACAAGAGGTCAGGCAGGCAGGGAAAAGTGAACAGAGCCCGGGGAAGGGGCTGCCAGTGAGTAGGCAGCAAACGAGGGCAGGATTTTCAGGGGCTTGTGAAAGAATCTTTCCATGTGGGAGAGCGCAGTAGCTGCATAAGTCACATAAGAACACAGATCTAGCAAGATGGGCCTTGCTGGTGAGCTAGCCAGGAGCCATTTCAGTGGAGTCATGGGGAGAGAATAGAGGTGGAGGAAACGGGCAGCGTCAATGGAGAAGAGGAAAGGGGAGTCGACGGGAGGAAGCAGGGGACTGGTGAGCGGCTGGAGTCGGGGGAGAGGACGCAGAGGCGTGCTTGTATGCACATTAGAGTGGCAGCCTGGGCAGGAGGATTTGCTGATGCAGCAGAGTGGGCGGAGGGGGCTTATCCCTGGCACAGGTCCGGGGCTGGGATCCTGGGACCAGCTTTTGACAGAAATGTGGGAGGAAAGGCCAGTGTGTGGGAGGATGCACGTGGATTGCCTGAGGCGAGGGTGGAAGTGTCCTGGAGGACACTGTGAGAACACCTCAGTCCTCGAGGTGTGCTGCCAGTCCCAGGTACGCAGTGCCCCGGCTCCTTTCTTGCTGCTTTGCTGAGTTATTTGTGCAATTTCATTTCTTTTCCCTGCCCAGGCTGTGGCTCTCAGATACAGATCTGTTTACACGTCTGTCTCCCCTCCTAAACTGGCGTCTCTTCAACAAGAGCAGTTATCTTTGTATCTCCAGACACAGCTCAGTGTTTGGCAAGAGCTGATTGAAGGACTGACAGCTACATCAGTACAAAGCTCTCCATAACAGCTACACAAACGCGCTACAAAGGGAAGCGATTCGAGAGCGAGAATAAAATCGTTTACATTGCTTAGAAAAATTAGTAAGATTTCCCACTTTATAAGGTAAGTAGATTGTCACCGATCATGGTTGAGGAGTAGCTAAAGGTGAAAAGGAGCAGCCCCCGGTGGCCTCGTGGCGGGAAAGGGGTTCGCAGTAGGGGGGAGCCAGTGCCTGACATGCTGTTCCCACCTTGGGAGAAGGCGAGGGCCAAGCCTATGAGGGAGAAACAGACCCCAGCTTGCTTGCCAGGCTCAAGCCAAGAGGGAGGCAGAAAGCTCGGAGCAGGGCGCCTGTTGGGGAGATGGCTGCATGGACTTGGGCCCGAAAGAGTGGGGACAGCTTTGCAGAGCGTGTCCAGAGAGCATGTGGAGCTCTTTCCCACGTACCTTCCACTTGGGTTGGGGGAAAAAACAACACACGCAATAGCTCGCCCCCCCCAACATTATACAGCACGTCCAAAATGAAACACGAGTCTCCTAGTCACAAGCTGCGCAGTCTCAATGCTGCATGCCCTGAAATTAATGTTCCGGGCTCGTGTGACAGGGTGTATGCAGCCCAACTGTTCCTTCAACCGTCTGCGTTAAGCATCACGAAACAAGTTACCCTGAAAGGGACCATCTGAGTAAAGCAGCTTTTATAACTCCTTGCCGCACGACCCCGGGTCATCACTGTTGACGCTGGGAGCTTCTCTCCCACTTGTCACCCTCTTGCCTGTAGTGAACAGGAGGTCTCCAAGCCAGGTGCCCTGGCCTGCTGTCCTGTCCTCCCTGACCCCCACCATACACGCGGTGCTGCCAGCCCTGCCAGGGATGCGGGTACACGCAGCCTCTCGTGGTGCAGCGCTGTCCCAGAGGCCTGTGGGACAGCAGCTGAAGAAAGGTCGCAGTCCAAACCTCTGCCTGCCCCGCAGGGTTCAGTCTCTCTAGACTCATCGCAGTGCTGCTTTCATCTTTCCCCTGGATTTCCACTTTGCAAAACTCTTTACAGTGTGCGCCCTCATTTTATTTTACATTAAGCTGACAACATAACATCCCACCACGTGTCAACTGGGAATACAGTTCTGTCCTCACTGTGCTGTGCCATCTTGCCAGGTTCTGTGTTTGTTATTTAGCCCTCATTCAGAAAGGAATTAATTTGAATTACATGATGCAGTGATTGTCTCCTTGAAGAGAGTAAGATTCTTGCACACCTCCGGAAAGGGTCTGTTAGTGATTGCACTTGCGCCTTCCAGGTTATGCACCGTTCTGCCCTTTCCTTTCTCTTTCGTGCCATATGGGGGGGGGGCTCCCCTCATGTTAGAATTAAGTCTGTTTTGACTCTTCCTACTCATTAGGGTTTTCAGGGGACTCTTCCTTCTGTTTTTACTTCCTCTTACCTGAGAAAAGTTAGTACAGATGGAAAGTCATTTTTGAGTCTAAATATAATGTTCTATGTTTAGCGAGGATTTGTAAGAGAAAACAAGTCTTACAGGGAGAGAGGTTTATGTTGATGAAGGTGCCCAGGCGCCAGCTTACGTCCCCAGGAGCACACACAGGTACCCATCACCGTGTCTTGTATTACTGAGCACGTGTGACGGCTCCCTGGTATCTGGCAGCAGTGTGACGGCATGGGAAGGGCCCCATGGTGGATGGGTACTAGATCCAAAACTGGCAGTGGAATTGTCTGCTGGAGGAAGAAAGGATGTTTGGTGGGGAGTAAAACAGACAGGCCATCAGGCTTCTGTCATGCAGGTTAGTATGTGGAGTATGATTGAAAACTACTGTGAGTGTTTAAAAATTTTTTTAGAATTTATTACTGCAGGACCCATTGCAGTTAATCCCTTTCAGGATACCCTCGCATTGAACACACTCTGCCTGTCATTCTGCCACTTTCTGAAGCAGTTCTGGAGTCCTTTTTCATGTTTCTAGTTATGCTATTGTGGTCGCCTCAATGTCCTCAATTGTTTCAAAATGTTCATCTTTCATGGTCATTTTGACTTCGGTGAAGAGCCAGAAGTCATGTGGTTCCAGATTTGATGAATAAAGTGGATGAGGGCACATCGTAATTTTTTATTTACAGAAATTTCTATAAACCGTTGATCAGTGCAGATCATAAATTATGATGAATGTTAAAAGTTTAAAATAATTATTACAATAAAAGACACATTGCCACCTATCCTCGGAATAGTCAAAGGACTCCCCCTCACCCTGACCATAGTTGTTCCATTGTTCTTGGTGGTGTGTCTTTTTCTGTAACATGATTTTTAAAGTGTAAACATTTACCACGTCTTCCACCCTGTATTTTCAATCCTTAGAACAATGGGTTTGATGGGATTTAGTGGCGTGTTCTGTTCATGAACTGCAACAAAATTAGCTTTTCACTTTTATGCTAGTTTGTATGGAGACAACCTCAGGGTCCTGGCTGTACTAATTTTTGGAAGAGTTTGATCTCTTAGTGACTTTTCTATCATTGCTGAGACGAAATGGCACCCAGAGTTAAAGAGCGGCAGGTTTATTCAGCTCATGGTGTGTAGCGGTTTCAGTCTGTAACTGACTGGCTGCAGTGGAGGGTGGCCTGGCAGAAGGGCATCAGGGAGCCCATAAGACGACAGAGGCAACGTGCAGCATCCAGGCTGCCAGAGTTAGGGCAGTGCCCAGTAGTGGACTGACTGAATAATCGGCCACCCTTAATCCTAGGACCCTCATCCTAGCCCTGAACCACGAATTAGCCCCACACTAGATTCAGCCACCTGTGGAAAACCCCACCTACGACCAGATGAGGCTTTGGAGGGACATCTGGACACAAGCCATAACATCTGCCCATACTTACTTTAGAAGGGCAGGTGAAACAGAATACGTAACCCACCCCTGGCCATGTGGCGGCACTTTTCCCAGGACCGTCCACACTCTCCTAAAAGCTCCTAGGCAGAGTGCTGTATGACTATTTGTAGTCTTCCACGTTAACTCCAGGAATGGTAGAAATACCTGCCATTTATTGGGCACCTGCAAAGGGTAGCATATCAAATATTGGCTCTCTCTCAACCCACAAGCACTCTGTAAAGGAAGGCATCATTCCCCGGCAGGAGAGAGACCCTGGCGTCTGCACCTGCAGAGACCTGCACCATGCAGCGACCTGGGGTGCCGGAAGAACAAGGAGCTCCTCCCTTGTCTGGTGAGCGGCTGTGAGCCTGCCAGCATGCAGGCTGAGAATCAGACATCTCATGTCTTCCTGTCCCCCATCCTGTGTCCCCCACCGCCGCCTTAGTAAGTGGGAGCCAGTGAACTGAACATCTTGTGAAACACTGGCTCTGTTGTTTTGTATGAACTCTCCGTATGCGAAGATATGGACAACCATTTGGAAGAAAACAAGAGACAATATGATAGATAGTGAAGATCTCAGGTTATCTAGCTTTGAAATTTATGCTTTGTTATGTTCCGTTTTGTTCTGTTTTGTTGTGTTTAATTTTACCCCCTTTAAAATAAAAAAAAAATTTTTTTTAAAGAGGCATCATTCCTCTGATAGATGAGGAAGCTCAGTCTCAGCTCGCCAAGTCTTGAACCTGGGAAGGGCAAGGCAGGGGTTCAAGACAAGTTCCTTTATCTAGTTCCGAGGAATGGTGACTTCAAAGGAAGTTTTAAGTGCCCCCCCTTTTATATTTTTCTAAGCAGTCTATTACAAAAGATCACAAAGATTTTAGTGTGCCTCACTTGAGGCTTGGGATCAGAAATGAAAATTCTTGTTCTGGATTGAGCAACATGTATCATTGTGACTTGGTGGCCCTGTCTTACTTACCAAGGTGGTCCAAAAGGGAGTATTGCCCTGTTCATCACTAATTCAGTTCTGGGATTGGACTTTAAGGTGTTGAGAATGTTGGAGAAGTAGGACTTTGCCCCTCCAAAGATTGTGATAGCCTTGCTGTTGTACTATTAGCTTCCCATTCATAGTGCATACACTTTGTTTACTGACATTAAGAACAGTATATGCTGTGTGCTTTCTCTGTCTTTCCATTTCCTCCCACCTACCCTTTGTGGATTATCAGATAAACATACCAAGAAAGGTCAGTGCTGGGTTAGCCAGGGTTTGGGGAACACTGTGTGAGTGGGAAGCCGTCCTGGGGGAGCAGGATGGCTGTGTGTGTGTGTGTGAATTTCCATTACTGTGTTGTGTGTCTCTCCATACCCTCATTAACAGTGTAGTTTGCAGAGAACATCTTGAGCTTTTTGAGAACTGAGACTCCTACTTTGCGGTCATCTGCAGGCAGGATAATTGAGGCATCATCAGTCCACTTTAGCAGCATTTCTTCCTGTAGATTGTGCTGCAGTTGGGGGTGTTCAGAGAGGTCCAAGAGAATACAACGTGTAGCTCCTGGTGGAGCTGTGATTCTGCTTCTGAGGTCACAGCGAGACAGAATTTCAGCTCACAGGCATACCTAGGGTTACTTGGCCATTATGCAGTGGGAACCTCTCATAATTGCCATAGTCTTTTCTGATTCTCAACCTAATGATTTTTTAGTCTTTGTTTTTTTTTAAGGAAAACAGAATTTTCCACCTCTTCCCCATAGTTGCTGAAATAGTGTCCCACCAAGTTCGAAGGTAAGTGAAGAAGTAGGTCATAGTATATCCAGAAGCCAGGAACCCACCTTCCTTCCCGCCTCCAGGTTCTGCTTTGTCTTCCTGTCCACGGTCTTCTCAGTGGAGAGAAAACAAAGCTGGTTTTCTAAGGGCAGCATGGGAAGAAATAGTTAAGATCAGTCATGCAGAAAGGGGAGGGAATGCTTGTGGAAGAATGATGAGATTTAATGCCATCCTCGCTGCTGGCCATGTAATGCTCTAAAACAACTGGGAGACAGGCTAGCGGCAGTCACATCATACTAATAGACTAATTTTCAGACGTCCACATGCCCAGAGACACCTAAAAGACCAGTAAATGGATTATGTCAGGTGATATATATGGGTAAAGCAGTGTATATTCAAATCAATAAAGTAAAAACAAAAGTATTTTAAAGATGGCAAAGCTCATGAGCGCACAGTACTTGCAAGTATATACCCTTTCTTTGCACCTGTCCCCCTCCGTGTATATACACTCAAGCAGAGACTGGTAGTAACATTTTTGAGCCCCTCAGCCTTTGCCTAGTAGCAGGTGTTTGAGGGAAAAGAGAAGAAACAGTGTCTTGGCCTCAGGCTACTTCCTGTTGGGCAACTACACATACTTTACAAAATATTTGTCGCTGCATGTGTGTAGTAGTGTTTGGATTCCTTGTGGGAAGCTGCTACGCATATATAACACATCTTAATTCCTTTTCTCATCCCCTTTTGTTTCCCTCTCTTTGCTCTCTACCCATCTTTTGAATCCCTTGTTATTTGGTTTCTGTACACATTTGCAGTACATAATGTTTATGTTCCTTGTGTGGAGTTGGCATATGCACATAACACATCTTTTTGCCTTACCTAATTATGTAGAATATAGAAGATGCATGTACAGTAGGGACATTCTTAAGTTTATAGATGGAGAAATTTAGGCTCAGAGAAGGTATAGAGTTAAAAAAGAAAAAAGCGTTAGGTCCAAATTTTCAAAAGCAGGTTTAGCCAGGTGCATTGGTGCGGACCTATTGTATCAGCTACTTGGGAGGCTGAGGCAGGAAAGGCTGCCTCAGGCTGGTTTGAGACCAGTGTGGGTGATATACTGAGACTTTGTCTCAAAAAAAAAACAAAACAACAACAACAGCAAAAAAAAAAAAAAGAAGAAGAAAAGAAATCCCCTTAAAAAAAGAAAGAAAAAATAGGTTTGAGCTTGGTGCAGTGGCCCAGCAACTGCAGAGGTTGAGACAAAAGGATCACAAGTTTGAGGCCAGCCTGGGTAACTTCGTATCTCAAAATACGATTTTTTTAAAAAGAGAGCTGAGAATGCGGCATGGTGATAGAGTGCCTCAGAGTTCAATCCCTAGTTAAAAACAAAGGAAAAGATAGATTTGCTTGGCTCCGGAAATTGTATGTAGGTTCTCTTTCCTCTAAACCACACTGCCTTACTGGAGAGTCTTTACTTGACGAGCACTAACTAGCCCCACTTTGCTCAGTTCAAATCATGCTGGTAATTCTTACATGACTCCAGGATAAGAAGACCTCCTATAGAGGCTTTATAGGAAACAAATATCCCCAGTTAGTATTGCTTTCATCATCAGCTTCTTAACTATAATCAGCATTGATTCTCTCTTACTCCCTGATAGCGTTAAGTTATGATAACATTTGGGTGACAGAAAATAAAATCAGCAAATACAGATACTGCTCAGTAGATCAGTAAAATGTGAGAATTGGCAACCATTAAAGCAGGT
Source organism: Dolichotis patagonum (assembly GCA_004027295.1). Classification (NCBI taxonomy): domain Eukaryota; kingdom Metazoa; phylum Chordata; class Mammalia; order Rodentia; family Caviidae; genus Dolichotis; species Dolichotis patagonum. The sequence continues at coordinate 30,500 of PVJX010016757.1, read as the reverse complement.
GTTATCTACAAAGTATGAACATAAATACAAAGCACAAGCTTCGGAAGCTTTGCAGATAAAGATAAGTTTGTTTGCTAAACAAGCTTTTATTAGGTATAAAGGAAAATGCAGTCTTGCTTTTAAGCATCTTATTAGACGCATGGTCTCATAGGCAAGAGCTTGCTCTTATAAAGTGGCAATTGCTATTCAGCTTTATTCAGATGATACATCTGACATGTCGCAGGCATTAGATAAAGGCTAGTTGATGTATATCACCCTGAATCTCTAATAAAATATCTTTTAATCCCAATATTTCCTCTGTCTTATCCATGGTGTCACTTCCTGTGGTTTCAGTGATCTGCAGTCAACCACGGTCTGAAAATATTAATTAGAAAATTCAAGAAATAATTCCTACTTTTAACTATTCTATTGTTAATGTTTTTAACATCTCTTACTGTGTTTGATAACTCACACTTTACCACAGGCACATGTAGGGAAATAACAGGGTATAAAGAGCTTGGTTTGGGGTGCCCATCACGGGCCTTGGAATGTGCACTCAAGAAAAAGGGAGACCACAGCACTGCTTTTTGCATTTGTTCCTTTTCTATCTAGGTTGCTTTATTCTCCTCTCTCTTTAGCTGCCCTCCCCAGTGATTAGAGCAAGAAAGCACAGATTAAGGCTTCGCTCCTTTTTTCCCCCCCTCAACTTCTGCCTCAGTGGAATTCATGCCATTTCAGGAACTCTTCTGTGTCAGGAAAGACATCTGTCTCTGTCGCGTGCTGCCTGGTCCACAGCTCTTCTTAATCACTGGGAGAACCCCACCCATCCCCGTGTCACCTTGCTTAACCCTGGATTTCACTGACAGGGCCCTGCCTAGTGTTTTGCAGTCCTTGTTTCCCGTGCATATATTAAAAATCAGTTGACAAAAACTTCTGTTTAAAAGCTCCCAGGGAAAATTAGGTAGAGTAATAACATTTTCATATGATTATTTGCCATATTGGCATTGAGGCAGAAAAATCTGTTAGAAAGACTGTTTGCTCTTTTCCCACATGTCCATGTGAATGTATGAGCTGGGTAAGCTGTCTCTATTCTGAAGCTGTCATGTGTTATAATAACTGGTGTGACACTTATTATCTTTTTTAATGCAAAGAGGAAATTGTCAGAGTTCCTAATAGTAAAATAGATCCTTTGTTACTTGTATTTGCACTTAAAAGTATTTTTTACCCTCTTTGCCTTGATAAACCTGAAGTTTATGTGGTAGAAGCCGATGACATGACATGAAATGCCAGAATTTGGACAGTACCAGAATAGAGCAGGATTCAAATGAATCATTAATTGGTGTTTTTTGGACCAATGTTTATAAGCAAAGCTGTCGACTCAAATCATAGCCTTGGCTCATAGGGTCTTCGCACTTTATCAGAATAATTACTCATCAGCGACTTTAATATGTCTTCCTGGAGTTGTTAAAAAGCATACTTTATATGCCAGTTCATAAGCACGTATCATCTACCCTGGCTTTACTCGGGCCTCTTTCCTTCATTCCAGGGTTTTAAGAAGGGTATAGCCTCACAAGTACACTGAATTATATTTTTAAATTTCATATTCTAGGGGTGATCAGATGATTCTGGCCTTTCTGTTGTGCTGGCTTGAAAATAGTTTTTAAAGTGCCTAATGATTAAGCTTTAAAAAAACCAGTGTTTTCATTTGATTTCAACAGGAATTTGGTATTCAGTAGCTAGATTATACAGAATGAAGAACACAGTGGCAATCCTAAATTAATTTTCTCCAGCCTTCCAAGTGGACATTCAGGGAGTCAAATGGGCATTTCCAAAATTAATTGCCAGTTTACGTTACTGGCACCGTTAGGGAGCAGGGCCGTCAGAGCCAGCTCTGTAGGACAGCTGGAGGAAGATACTGGACCTGGGGCCACCGGCGGGCGCTGCCGCTGTCTCTCCGGGGACCCTCAGAGGGTCCCTGGCATTGAGCTCTTCCCCATCTCGGCTCTCTCACCCGTCCTGCCCACCCGTGATTCAGGCGGGAGTTGTGGCAGCAGCTTTTAGCCACAAAGCAGTAGGGGCCCAGGGTTTCCTGGCCATGCTGCGGTCAGATGGTGACCTTTGTGGGAATTACTTCTTTGTGAACAGTCAACAGATGTCCAGTGCTTAGGTAAAGGGGCAGGATAAAGAGAAAACAAAGTGAATGATGAATTTGACAGAAGAGGTAAAAGCTAAAGTCACAGAAAAGGAATTGATGAGTCAAGGCGGCATCTAGGAGATGAGTGCTCAGTGTAGTAGACGTGCACAGCAGAAACTGTTTCTAAGGGAGCTTCCTGTCCCAGTCTGGCTGGCTACGGAGCAGAGGTGTGGCAGTGGCAAAGCAGATCGGGGAAACAGGCTGCAGACTTGGAACAAAGGGGGGGGGCGCTATGTGGAAGTAGGTTGAAAGGGTTTTCCTTTTAGCTGTATCTATTACGGGGATTTTTTTTGTTGTTGTTGAGAAAGATACTACTATTGTAAAAAAAAAAGTTGGAAACTACAAAATATTGAAAAAGTAAAAATCATCAATAATGACCTGATAATCCATAGATCGTTACTTTGATAACGCCAGTTTGTTAATTGTGCTTACGTGTATACGTATATTCTTTTTAAAATTGAACTTCAGATCATATTGTACATGTATTTTTTGGTCATTTTTAATATTGTTTTGCTTTTCCCGAAATTAGTAAATATTTTATGAAAATACTTTTGAGAACTATGTAGTATTTCATTCTGTAGAGATACCAGATTTGACCTTTCCTATATTGAAGCATGTGTAGATTATTTTGGTTTTGCTATCATAAATAATGCTGTAATGAATAGTGTTGCATATAAAATTTTACTTTTTCTTCTGGCTGGTTAAAAATTACACTTCCACATTTATGTAGGATTCAATGTGGCAGGTAAGGAGCTTGAACTTTAAACTGTAAAAATTAATACCATCTAATTTTTTAAATCACAAATGTTGACTAAAAATTATATTCTAGAAAATCAACGTAACTGTGTGTGAGAAAGAGGCTGGGGGCGGCCTCTGTGCTGGCACAGGTGGCTCTGTGGTGAGGAAAAACAGTGAGAACCGGGGCTGGCATCTGTGTACTGGTTTGTTCCTTTAGAGGAACCCTGGGCGTGAAGGCGGCTTCTGTTCCTTCCACGCTCTCTGCTCTTTCTGTAGCTACTTCGTGGACTCGGAAGTGGCTTCCCTGGTTTTGCTTTTGCTTCCCTCCATTCTCTACTTAGCAGCTCGAGTTCTTTTTTAGACACAAATCAGATTGCACGCATAGCCCTTTGCGTTTCCCAAGTATGGGGCCTGTGAGGCCACTGTCCATTTCTGTATTTCCTGAGATATGCTGAGGTCCTTAGTGTCCCAGGGTTTTCCTGCCTCCTGCCTGTTTTTCCTAAAACGGCCCTCACCTAGCAATCTCCTACTTACTTTTAGTCACAGTTCAGTTTTCACTCCCTGAGGGAAGCCCCCGCCAGCACCCTTTGTCTTGTTTTCTCATACTTCTTTCAAGAAACCAAATTTTTTTCTTTAAAACATTAACCACAGTTTTTAGCTATATGTTTGTTTAAAGTATGTCCCCTGCGCTGGATGACAGCCTCTGTGAGAGCAGGAGTCGTGTCTGTCAGGGGTCTTTTTCCCGGTACCTGCCGCTGTCCTTGCCGCATGGCAGAGGTGGAAAGGCGCGTACGACAGACACAGTCCCAGCTGTCACGCTCATAGTCTTACTGAGTTTCCACGTTGGCTCTGAGGGTAGGAGAAGAGGAGGGGTCAGAAATGAGGGGTGCGAGCTTCAATTTAGATGTTTGGTAGGATAAAGGTGTCATCGATAGAAAGGGTTAGGCCAAGAGGTAAGTCACACCAGGAGAGAAATAATGAGTTTAATTTTAGGCATGTGAAATTTAACCATGAGCATTGAATATTCCATTGGAAGAATCCAGCATGCCAGTACCAGTCTCTTGCCTTAATAAAACAAAGCCTATTGCTCATTTTTTATTGGAGGACATTATTCATGAATCAGAAAATTTTTTTATTAAGGCCCCAGAGACCATTTTTTATAAAGACTATTGGCATTTATCGTTCTGAGTTACAGATGAATAATAGACAGAATAGAGCCATCTTTTATTTCTACTTGAAGACATGATATCCCTCCACCTCCACTACTGAAACCCAGGATTCATCCTTGTTTTGTTTGGCAAAGAAGCAGAGATTGAAACTGCATCCTTACTCCTCACGCCAGTCCCTTGGTTTCAATCAACACTGCCCTTACTTTTTGAAAAATGTCTAAATTATGAACTGGGCATGGTGTCACATGCCTATGATCCTAGAACTCTGGGAGGCTGAAGTTGCCCAGATGGGACAAAAGTTTGAGTCCCATCTGAGTATCTTAGCCAGAATTTGTCTAAAAATAAAAAGGACTGGGGATGTAGTTCAGTGCAAAGTTCCTAAATTCAGTCCCCAATACTGTGCATGCATGCGCAGACACACACACACACACACACACCCCCCACAACAAGAAGAAAACAAAACAAAACAGAAAACTCAAACATAAAAACAAACCTGGGTCACAAATTTGAAGAGCTTCTGTAGTGTTTTCACATACTTACTTGGATCCAACTGCAGTATAAAGCTTGTAATATTAGGTTTTGAGTATAGTGTTTTAAGTCTTGGTATTTCGCAGACTCACTAAAATAAATTAAATTGAAAGCTGGGTTTTTACAAGAAATAATAGAAATACTCTTTGCTCTGTGAAATCTGAGTAATGCAAGAATGGGCTTGATTATGCCTTGAGCAGGATTATAGCTCTTGGAAAGCCAAACCTGGATACGAGCTCATCTGTTCATATCACAGGCCCAGCACATTTTTAGAAATGAGTGAAAATATGAACAAAAATCTCATCACAGGTAGATGCCTTTTCTTGGCCTTATGTTTATAGAAGTTATAAATTTTATCTGTGGACTGGTTTGTTATTTCATGTCTTTAAGATTTAGTCCACCTTTGACATGGTTTTAAGGTACAATCTGGAGGTCATACAGATTTTTTAGACATTCCATAAAAACCAAGGAATTGTCTTGTGCTGCTTGGGCACCTTTCTATGGCAGTGCCCAACTCTCCTTTTCAGTAACAGCTCAGCCTGACATAGTTGTACTTGCTGCCTAACGCTCTGTAAAATGTTATTTAAATATTTCTAACTTATTGTTTCATGCTGGGTTTTATGGTACATAAATTTCTATTTAGGCCACTAATTTACAGTAGAAGTTTGTTGCTAATATCACTACAGGCTCCATCCATCTAAAAATATTGCTCATAACCTACGCTAAAAATATGTTATATATTTTGCACTGTATGTAAACAGTGTTGTGTTTTATTAGTGTGCAGTGCTTTGTCTATGGAAATGTTGGTACTGCAGCATATATTTAGAGGGACTAGGGATACAAGTATGGTAGAGAGACTACAAGAAAAATGAAACCCCTGTAGGATGGGATTTATGGAATTTTCAGACTGCTTTGCAGAAATCTACATATAATACTCATTTTCTGTGAAGGCAAAGTGGAACCTGGCAGAATGTTCAGGGAGCTCTAACTTCTTGTATTCTCCATATTGCTTACTGGTTTATAGAGGATTAAAGCAGCAGGTATTTCAGCTCAGAAAAAGCAGTCATTATTGTTTTCAGTGACCACATTTTTTGCCTTCATAAATACTTATCCAGTGGGCCAGTAGTAACATAAGTTGGATTTTCTTTTTGGTACTGAAGCAACATAATCCTGAGGAGTGAAATTCTGATTTTTTTCTGAATGTCTTTAGCTGAAGGGATGATTTGGTGGGTGGAAGGTTTAAATTGAAAGAGTTTTCTGGATTGTTCTGAGCAGTCTTCAGTTTTGTAAGTCAGTGGATTCCTAGCTTCAGTTCTGAGCTCTGGTCTGTCCCTTCCCTGTAAAAATGAGGGAAAAAATAGATGAATGGGAGTTAATCCTAGTTATTCAGGTAAATTTTGTTCATGAGGTCCTGATCGCTCTGATTTCTGGTGTGAGGCAAATTGTGTTGACCTCGTCTTGTGACAGAAGCGTCACCACGGGGCACCACCTCGTGAACCCAGAGTTGTTACTTGTCACCTGGCAAAAGGATTATTGTATCTCAAAAGCTGATTTAAGCTGCCAATTAAGCTCCCCAGAGCTGGGCTTTTACACTTGTCAAGGGCTTACCGAGATTCAGTAGCTATGTTTGTAAACACAAGGTCTTACAACTTGTTTAAAACACCTTTTCAGGAAATTGAGACCACTGGACCTGCTAGTGATGATGTAGTGTTTACCATCCTGCATTTACATGGTTCCCCAGCACTCCGAAAGTCATCATGTATGATGATTTTGCAGACAGCTCCCAAAGAATTTTAGTATTGCAAATGAATCTCAGAAAATGTCTCCCTTTCTAATTCACTGCTTCATTCAATGTGTGTGAAAGAAGCAGCGAATCATGTAATTAAATGTGATCCTTCAGGCCTTCGAGGTGGCACTTTGCAGTTGATCCACACCGGCATTTGCTTGGCCTGTAGCAGAGGGCTCCTGGCGGTCACCTCCACTGAGTGTGAGGTTGCTTTGTGGGCAGCGTGCTGCCGTCATCCTGGTGCTGTCACCTGGCTGTCCTCAGGCCCTTGCTCTCCCAGCTCTGCTGCTGCTGGTAGTTTTACTTAGAAACTTCACAGACATTCATGTTGAGATAATAAAATTGTTTCTAAAAGCTAATCACTAAATCATGATGAAACAGATTGGAATCTAATACAAATTTTCCAAAGGGATCTTTTTTCCCCCTACAGTAAAACCAAACTCCCTGATCAAGTTTTATTGCGTCAGGACATTCATTGTGTTTCACTCCCTGAGCTGTAACCCACCCCATCTTCAACATATGCTCCCATTTTCAAGACTAAAACATCCTTTGGCTAGGTGGAAATTCTGTGACCTGAATCCGGGTTGCTATCCATGTAAGCTTGTCCAGGCATTGCGCAGGCTTGCAACTGGGCAGGATGAGAAGTGTGAAAATTGAACCGTATTTCATGGCTAGGTTCTCAGTTGTTTTCTCTCCTCCTCTGGTTATTTTTTCTGTTTTTACAGGAAGGAGAACAAAGCCCATTTAATAACTGCAAAGCATGCAGACTGCAGAGGCCTTAAAGATTACTGGCAATGTAACATATTTATGCCTTTAATAAGGAATTGAAATTTACTACTCACTAAATAAATGTTTTCTCTCTTATCTTTCTCTGTTCTTTCTCTTTGGAAACTATGATGAAACAGTTTGGTCAACCAGCATATTTTATCGATGTCTTTTGTTTCTTTAGACAATATTTTATAATATTTCTTGCCAGTAATAAAATTGTGAAGTAGCTGAGTTCTTATTTAATGGGCAATTTTGTGTTAAATATTTGAATACTTTGTATGGCTTCTAAATATCTCAGGACGAAAAGAGTAGATAGCATATAGTAAATGAATAAAGGTGACTGTGAGAGTTTACTGTCCAGTGGAGATGTGGTTGTAGAATCGTGGTGATCCTTTTTAAGGGAAAACTGAGTGATCAGTCCAAACTGAAATTACTCAGTTGAAATGATCGTGCTGCCTGTGGAATGGGCCTCTCACAGTCTCTCCTAAAAGATGAGGAAGCTGTCATGCCCTGATCGCCCTTCTTAATGTCACACAAGCTATGTGGATAAGCAGGCAAGTCGAGGAGGAAGCGCTGTTGAAAGTCAGTGGCCTGTGGTGAGCGAGGCACCACTGATTTTGCCTTATTCATAGTATTTACTTGTTGACCAGTCACATAATTCTGAATAGGCCTTTATTTCTTTTTAGATGAAGTTTTAGATTTTTACAAACATACAAAAAATAGTACACCTGTCAAATTGATATATTTTTAGGAAGAAATGAAATTAATTTATCGCTTGCTTGCCTTCTGGCTTTGATACTCTTCTGAGGCCCAAATCCATCCTCTTGGGATTTCCTTGCATAGCCAAAGTTACGTGTTTTGCAGACTGAGGCTGAAGGAAGCCTTGCTCAGACAGAGAAGCAGTCAGATACTCTTTACGCAGGACTATAAGAATTACATTTTTACTTGTAGATGTTCTTAGTAAGAGAGCTTTTTATGCCAAGGTTGTGATATCGATTCATTGACTCATTGACTAAATATTTGAGTGTCTTTTTTGAGTCTACAGTGATATACTCTATATAGCAGGAGATCCAGTCTCCCTTCAGTTGAATTTTTAAATATTATCATAGGGAATCTTTAGAGCTATTGAGAATACAACGTGATTTTTGCCCTCAAGGGGCTTACAATTTGATAGATGCAAAATAACTCAATATAGCAGTGTGTATTAAGGGAGATAATAGAAGTACAAAGCGCCTTAAGAATCTAGAGCAGGGAAGCTTGTATTTTTGGGGATAACCAGGGAAGGCTTCCAAAATGTATTTATGTAAGGTTTTGAAAGATACCAAACATTTTTAGGCAGACTGGACAAAGAATTGTATTTCTGGCAGAAGTTACAGAGATGAGAAAGGACATATTTAGGGAATGCCAAATGCTTTTGTTTGGCAAGGTAGAGGGATTGTGGGAAATAAGGTTGATATATAGCTTGAGGTTAGACTATAGAGCTTTGAATGTGCTAAGCTAGTGAGGGTTGGATTTACATGACAGTTGATCACAAGGCTTAAAAAGTAAGAAAATTACCTAGCCAGGACTGTCCTTTAGAAAGATATTCTGGAAAGCCATGAGTAAAATAGATTAGAATTAGGGGTGGAGGATGCAGGCAAATTAGGATTCAGAAAGCCAGCCTGGAATTAACTGTAACAAACTAAGGTAGATCCTCTTTAAATATAACTCATGTAGTGCATGCGTACACACACACACACACACACACACACACACCCGGGGCCTTGACTTGGAAATATAAAGGAAAGGTCAGATTTGAAAGGCATCTTAGAGTAGAATCTACAGACCTGTCAGTTATGATTAAGTGGAGGAGGATGCAAAAAGTGAGGACATGGAAGTCAAAGATGATCAAATTTTTAAGCATAGGTAATTTAGAACCATTGTGGAGCCGGAATAGAAATAGAGAAGTCAAGAGCAGAGAGGAAAAAGGTTGTTTTAATGAGTTGATGAGTTGGATATGTAGGAGCTGAAGTACCAGCAAGGTATCAGATTGGCTTTGTCCAGGGCACAGGTGAAAATATGGAGTGCATGGAGTGGGGTAGGTTTTCAGCTGACCTTTTTACAGGTCGGAGCTATGAATATGGATGCAAGAAATTGCAATTTCTTATAACTCTAATTTTTCATGGCCTGCATTTCATGGCCTGTCCTTAGAATTCTTGTCCTTAGACTTAATATAGAAGTTGAGGTAATTTCTGTGATTTTTACATTGGATTTATTACTGATGTATTTGTGTCCAGTGATGCTAAGGCAACATAATTTAGAAACACACAGTTATATGTTTGCTCATATGAAAACACTGGGCATCTCCTCTTCTACATATTGGGATAGGAAGATAGACCTGATGACTTTTGGGACCAGAGCTGAAAGGGACAAAAAATAGGATGAGATGCTTTTTGATAGCAGTCTCTGTAGCTTAGGGAAATTGTCTGAGTATGTGCTAATTCTGTAATTCTGCTTTTTCTTTGTTTGGTTTTTAATTTGTTCTGCTTTAGGACCACAAGTAGGAAAAGCTACTGCTTGCATTTTGGTTTAATCGTTTCTCTCATTTGCACATTCTGATATATTGGAGTTTAGTTTGTGGCTTCTGTTTGTTTGATTATGCATAGATTTGTTGATGTTACCCTTGAATTTTTGTTTTTAATTTATCAATAATATAGCTCCTTTTGGCTATTTCTGTCTTAAAATGTAATTGAAAAATGCCATAATTAAAATGGGTAGCAGGTATTTATTTTTAGCTCTGTTTATTGAGAGGACCATTATATTTAGTGTTAGCACTACCCTACCTTTCTACCTTTGACTTTCCTATCTTGATTTTTATGTTTGAAAAATATTAAGCCATTTATAAAGTGTATACCCAAAATAGTAACTTAATTGTATTTATACAGAAATATTTTGAAGGTTTAGCACAAGACCATGAATAAACCAATAAACACAAAAAGTTCAATTTGACTAAGAATGTCACATCATTACAGACTCTACAGATATTATAAGAGTGATCACAAGAATAATGATGAATGTTATGAACAACTATGAAAGAAGACAACTTAGTTCTAATGGATAAATTTACTGAAAAGACAAAATGTAAGTTACTTAGGAAGAAATAAGTAACTAGAGAGAGACATACAGAGAGGCAGACAGACAGATACACAGACAAAATGAACTAAATTGAATTTAAAATGAAAAGCTGTTCCACTAAGAAACACCAGGTCCAGATGGTTTTACTGATAAACGCTGCATTAAATATGTAAGGAAGAAAAGAGACCCATTTCACACAAAAAAATAATTATCTTAAAAAATAATTGAATAGGAGACAGTATTTTCCAATTCACTCTGAGGTCTGCTTGATCTCAGTACCAAAACTAGAAGATGGTGATATGCAAAAAGCAAGTTACAGTCTGATACCTCTCATGGAACACAGATTAACAAGATTTTAGCACTTTGAATCCAGCAATCCATCAAAAAAAAATAGTGTATCATAATCAAGTAGGAAATTTTTCCTGTAATGCAAGGCTGGTTGAAAATTGGAAGATCAGTGTTGTTTACTGTATTAACAAATTGTGTTACTTTGCTGGGATGCTGTAGCAAAACACCATAGACTAGGTGACTAAACAATAATTTTTCTTACACTTTTGGAGGCCGGAATTCCAAAATCAAGGGGTTGCAAGTTTAATTTCCTCTGATGTCTCTTGACTTCTGTCTTCTCTTTATGTGACTGGCTGGCTATGTACTAATTATTTCTTTTTATAGGATGTGGATTAGAGCTAACCCGAGTAGCTCTATTTTAATGTAATTACTACTTTTACTCTACCGTATCTCCAGAGCAGCCAGGGATAGGCTGAGATCCTGGGGTCTACGTTTCCTACTTGATTGTTAATTTGGTGGTGGTGGTGGTGGTGGTGGTGGTCAAAATTCAGCACATGATGTATGCTAAAGATTATGTGGTCATCCTAGTAGCAGAAGAAAAATACTTTTATGAAATCTAACACTCATCTTAGTAATTAATAGTAGCTCAGCGGCATAAGCACCTGCCTTGCGAGCATGCAGTCGTGAGTTCGATCCCAGGTACCGATTAAACAAACAAACAAACCAAGAAATAGCAGAGGGAAAAAAAGAAAAGAAATCAAGGGCTAACTTAATGGCAAAAGACTGAGTGCTTTTCCCCTAACATCAGAAATGCTTAGAGCATGTCTATTCTCCTAACTTTGCATTTAGCAGTAAGGCAAAGAAGAAAAATAAAAGGCACCCAAATTGGAAAAGAAAAGAGGAAACTTTTTAATTCACAGGTACCCTTTTTTCATCTATGGAGAAATTGAGTGAAATCTACATAAAAAGCTGCTAAAACTAAACAGCAGGGCTGTAGAATGCAAATCATTCTACAAAAATCAATGACATTTCTATACACTATCCACAATCAGCAATTAAAATTTTTAAAACTCCTATTTATGACAATATTAAAAGTTGGAAATTGTTAGGTAAGAAAAATGACGAAGTATATGCAAGAAACTGAAAACTACAAAAAAAAAACCAAATTAAAGACTTAAATAAATGGAGAGAGATATAATGTGTTTATTGTTAGAATGTTGTCCCCAAATCTATCTGTAGATTCAGCATAATCCCAATTAAAATCCCAGCAGGCACTTTTGAAGAAAAGGACAAACTGATTCTAAAATTCATATGCAAATGCGATGAAGCTAGATTAGTCAAAACAACTTTGAAAAAGAACAAAGTTAGAGGCCTAACATTATCATACTTCTAAGATTTCTTATACTTTAATCAGAATGATATACTGTTAATGTAAACGGTAATAGAACAAAATAGAGATGAGAGGTAGACCCACATACTTCTAAAAGTTGATTTTCAGGAGAAGTGCAAAGGCAGTTCAGTTAAAAATGGAAAGATTTTTTTCAGTAAATGAATGTCCATGTATAAAAATGAGCTCTAACTCATACCTTTTTCCATAGATAAAAATTAATTCAAAATGAATCACTGATATAAATGCAAAAATCTAAAACTATAAAGCTTCTGTAAGAAAGAATAAAACACAGGAGCAAACCTTTGTGACCTTGGCTTAGGCAGGTTTTTAAATCTAACACCAAAAGCATGATTCATTAAAAGAAGAAATAAAAATTGGGCTTCATCAAATGTGAAATCTTTGGCTCCTCTAAAGACATTTTTAGAGAGTGAAGAGGTATGTCACAAACTGGGGGGAAATATGTGCAAATCATATATCTGCTAAAGACATTTAGAATATGTATAGAATGCCTATAACCCAATTTTTTTTTTCCGAACTGGGAATCAAACTCACGACCCTGTACCTGCAAGGCAGGCACTCTGCTGCTGACCTATATCCCTGGCCCATAACTCAGTTTTTAAAGTCCAAAAAATAATACAAAAATAACAATTTCCCTCAGAGGAAAACAGGATAAGATTTGACCAGAAACTACCAAAAAAGATATATAAATGGTGGATAAACACGTGAAAAGATATTCGACACTGTTAGTCACTGGAGAAATGCAAATTAAAACCAAAATAACATTACTTATTAGATTAATTAAAATTAGAAAAACTGACTGGCCTAGTGTGGGGTGGGATGTAAAGGAACCGAAACTCATGCTATGCTCCTGTTTCTCTATGCTATGCTCCTGTTTCTCTACTGGCGAGAATGTCAAATGTGTAACCACACGGAAGAACAGTTTGGTAATCCCCCCCCAAAAAAATTAAGCATGCATGCATACATGATTCAGCTATTCTGTTCTTAGGTATTCATTTAGTTATTCATGCAAGAAAATGAAAACATGTATCCATAAGAAGACTAACATACAAATACCACGGCAACATGTTTTTAAAAAGCATACTAGGGATTGAACCCTGGGCCTTCACAGTGAGCTACGTTACCAGTTACAGTTTTATTCCTCAGTTGCTAAATTGCCCAGGCTGGGCTGGAAGTTGCAATCCTCCTGCTTCAGTTTGGTTTTTTGAGACAAGGTGTTGCTATGTTGTCCCTCTTGGTCTTGAACTTACTATATAGCCCAGGATGGCTTCAACAGCACGGTTCTCTTGCCTCAGCCTCTTAAGTACTGGGATTACACATATGTGCTACTGCGCCCCTCAACAGTTGCATGTTTAATACCCCAAACTGAAAACCACACAAATGTCTATCAACAGATGAAGAAAAAAAATTATAGATTATCTGCAACAGAAGTCAGATCCTTCACTTCAAAACCGAGAATTTGAAACCTGAAACTTCTGAGCTCCAGTATGATGTCTAAAATGGTGCAATTTTGGAGCATTTTGTATTTTGTCTTAGAGATATTTAACCAGAAGATTTTATTCAGATATTAAAAAATCTTCACATTTGAAGCACTTTAGATAAGGGACATTCAACAAGTGTCACTCAGCAACAAAGATAATTAACTATCGTTGCATACAAGAACATGGCTGAACCTCAAAATAATTATATTAAATGAAATAAGCCAAACAAAAAAGAATATGCATTGCCTGTTTCAGTTTTACACAGTTTCAGAAATCTTGAAGTAATATATAGTGTCAGAAAGCACTACAGGGGGCTGGGGATTTAGCTTAATGGCACAAGTGCCTGCCCGGCAAGTGCAAGATCTTGAGTTCGATTCCCAGTACAAAAAAAAAAAAAAAAGACATTACAGATTGGAAGCAGGTTAATAAGAGAAGGAAATGTTGCAAAAAGGCCCCAGGAGACTTACAGAATTATGAAGCTCAGAATTTTAATCAAAGTAGAAGAGATTTTTAACATCAAAGGTGGTTCTAACTTGCTGAGGTGTTCACAGTGGAGACTTTGGGGTCTGTGGCTGTAAAACTTTCTGCAATTCCTTTTGCTCCACAAGGGTGAACACAGTGATTGTAAAAGGACTAGTCAGGATGATGGAGGTGATTTCTTGAGGCACAAAATTTATTTTCATAGTTAAGTGACAAATTAAATATTTCATCAGTTACAGTATTAAGTTACCTGGCTTAAAAAAAAAAACTCTCACTATGAAATGATTAGTAACAAATTCCACAGTTTGGTTGAGTGCCTATGGTATATGAGGAAACATTTCTTTTTGTTTATTGTATGTTCACCAGCTATTAGTTTAGAGTGCCCTATTGTTCTTATATTACACTAGTAAATTCTTTTCCATTTTCTCTTGGGAGGGGAAATAAATATGCAGCTGCAGCATGCATAATGATATTCAAACTAATGCTGTTGTTACCAACCAAAAAACAAATAGTGTATTGTCAGGTTCCTGGGTAGTCATGGCATAAGGGGCAGACTGGTTTTATCTTCTCTCAGATCCAGCTGTTTGATGATTGCTGTGATATTGTTAACTTAGGAAGAAGCAAAGCAGAAACCTTGCATACACAGAGAAACTGCTGTGGAAATAAGATTATTCATATTTTCTCACTGTATAAGATTTTGATGCAGGTCCTTAGTTTGGTGTTGTAGTGGAGATGTCTGTTAATTTATGGGTTAGTGTATAAGCACTCATATTTGTCTGAAAAATTATATTAGCATTGATTCCCCATTCTATTACATTGTTTTGTTAGTTGATACCTACTTTGGCTGATTTGCTTGTTGATATTTATATCATGAACTAGCTTGAGATGATTCTGTAAAGATGGCAAAACAAATGAAACAACACAGAACTAAAAGTTTTCTGTGTAATCTTGCAAACCACCATTAACAAATTAATTTTGGAAGTAACAATAAGAAATAAAATGACTCTTTACAATCAAAGACTACATGCTGACCTCTTTCAAAAAAATTGTCTTTGCAGTAACTACATTTGTAAATTAAATGTACAGTGTGAATGGGATCTTTGACTAAAATTGGTCTTGTTATCTCCTTCAGGTTACTCATTACTATGAACATGATTTTCAGCTGTGACGATCTAAGGATCTCCTAAGATATCTTGCAATAACAAAAATAACATTTCAGTAACCTGGCATAGTGCAGGTACTTCTTTTTTTTTTATTTTAAAGAGAATAAAACAAAAGAGGGCAGAACAGAGCAGATCAGAACAGGACAACATAGGCAACACAGTACTTTACATTAAGACAACCAGACATTAACAGTAGCTATCACAATATCTCTTTCTCTGCTATAGTGGAGCATAGTTTCAAATACAATAATATCAAACATAACACAATAGTATAAAACGATTCAAAGAGTGAAAGAATTACAGGGCATTCTGAACCGAATAACAGAGAGTGATCACTGGGTACTATAATATCTCATTTTCAATAAAAAAAAATTTTGTTTATACTATCACACGTATTCAAATCCCAATAAGACACAATGTGATGGATAGAACCAATGGTAGTAGAAGAATAGAAGCATGGTAGGACTTCTAAGAAGGATAATATTAAATCAGCAATAGCTGTCATAATGTTTTGTTTTCTTCAAAACAGCTGTTCATACCATCACGCATGATATATCCCGTCACCACTCCTATTCAACATAGTACTGGAAATACTAGCCAGAGCAATTAGAGAAGAGAGAGAAATAAAAGGAGTAAAGATAGGAAAAGAGGAAGTTAAATTATCATTATTTGCAGATGACATGATACTTTACATAGAAGATCCCCAAAACTCCATTGAAAAACTCCTAGATATAATAAATAAATTTAGCAATGTAGATGGATACAAAGTCAGTAGTCAAAAATCAGTAGCATTCCTATACACTAACAACAAAAATACTGAAAGAGAGGTAAGAGAAGCCACATCCTTCACACTAGCATCCAAAAAAATAAAATACTTAAGAATTAATCTCACAAAAGAAGTAAAAGAGCTATGCAAGGAAAATTATAATACACTGAAAAAAGAAATCGAAGAGGACCTCAGAAAATGTAAAGACATCCCCTGTTCATGGATAGGAAGAACAAACATTGGGAAAATGGCCATTATCCCAAAATTACTATACAGATTCAAGGCAATCCCAATCAAAATACCACTAACATACCTCATAGATCTAGAGAAATCACTCTTAAAATTCATCTGGAACCAGAAGAGACCTAGAATAGCAAAGGCAATTCTAAGTAGCAAAGGCAAGGCAGGAGGCATCACAATCCCTGATTTGAAATTATACTACAAAGCTACAGTAATAAAATCAACATGGTACTGGCATAAAAACGGACCTGAAGATCAATGGAATAGATTGGAAGATACAACCACAACCACAAACTCACTCAACCACCTTATCTTTGATAAAGAGGCCAAACATGTTCGCTGGAAGAATGACAGACTCTTCAACAAATGGTGCTGGAAAAATTGGCTATCCATATGCAGAAGACTAAAACTATATCCATGCCTATCACCATGTACTAAACTAACATCTAAATGGATCAAAGATCTAAATATTAAAACAGAAACACTAAATCTGTTGGAAGACAAAGTAGGTAAAAACCTCGAAGATATAGGGGTAGGTAGTGCAGGTACTTCTTACACTGTGTGTCTGCCACACGGCAGGAATTCCATTCCATGTGGTCTCTCTCAGGGACCTTGGCTGATAGAGGCTTCTCCGTCTTATAGCTAACTATGCCATCTGGAACAAGTCACAGGGGAAGTCAGGGCTGGAGAGTAATGCACTATCCTTTAAATTCTTCAGTGTAAAAGCAATGTGTTCCTTTAGTCATAGCCCAGTGCCCAGAATCAGCAACGTGGCCCCACCAAACTGCAAGCTAGCTGAAGGATCGAGGGGAGCATGTCGATACGCAGCGATAAACAAACATCTTTGATATAGAAGGACAGTCAAATTTTTATGTAGCATGAACTTTGCTATGCTTGGTATTTTTGAAGTAAGAGCCTTTATAGAAAATGTAATGTCATATAATTATTCAACTGGTAAAGATGTTTTTAAGATTGGCTTTTTATGTCACACTTAAATTCTTTGCAGATTCTCATTTGTTAATAAATGGTGGAAGGGAATCACTTATATTCTTTAATTTACTATTATTTATATGTAAAGGTAGATAGTTTCCTTTTTCCAAATCAAAATAACCTTGTTTCTGATCTCAAAGTGAAATTTTGTGTTTGTATAGAAATATATTGCTGCAATGAAAACTAAAATATGTTTTGAAAACTACCAGAATGATTTTAGTTATTTTAGACAGAAAGTTGCCCTCTTCAGAGTCTCTAGATCCCTGATTTTGCTGTTACATTAATTTTCCTTGCATTAAAGCCAAGCCATTGAGAAGGAGAACCTTGTATTTTGATAGAATTGGGTTTTGCTTAGGCTGTGGAAATATAACCTTTTGTCTTGCCTGGGCCATGCTGATTGAAAAGGAATTGTCTTGGCCAGCATATAAAATATATAATTAATGTATATAAATGACAAAACTTCCTTTTCAAACTGTTATTGTAACATTTTTTAACAAGCAACAAACTGCATGGTGGACTCCGGAGGCAGAATTAGCCCTGCACTCTGCCCTCTCCTGCAGACTTCCATTCTGTCCACGCAGTCTGCACTCAAGCGCTGTACAATTGAGTCATAACATGTATAGCTAAAAATCATATAGTATTAAAGTTTAAGATCTTGTGGGGCTGCATTCATAGCTAGCCCATGGGTTGGGCACACCTGGACTTTATGTTCTTTCCTAAGTCTTTTTGGTAGAAGCAGTCAGATGTGAAAGAATTCTCTGGTAGCAGTCCCAGCCACTGTTGAGTCCTTTGCGTTCTTAAAGACACAGGTTGGGAGGGGCCATTTGTACTTGGATTGTCAGAGCCAAAGACAGTCTCAGTTTAGCATGGTCAGCTGACCTATGACCTTATAAATGCTCATAAATGGAAAGAACTGATTTTGCAGGTAGGAAATGAAAATTAATAGAAAAGAGAATCTTCAGACTCATTCAAGGTGAAAAATGACTTTCTTACTTGCAAAAAAGTATTTTAATATGCTCCTTTGACCCTTTTTTGCTTGAAATACTAGTTGCCTGTATGGACACTGCAAAAGTCTGGCACTTAGAGCTTCCACTCTGGGACTGCAGTCTCCTGAGGGTCTCTTGTCTTTACCAGCCTGTGAATACCCAGTATAATAGCGCTGATTAAACACGTAGGTACCAGACAGGCAGATTTGTTAAATACAGATACAATATGGAAAAAGTATGATCTGTGCACTTTGAAGAATTTACAGGCCAGGTTGGGGAGAGGCAGGTCTAATTATATTTCAGTAGAATGGAATGCTGATGAACCCAATCCTGAACTCAGCTTTCTCTATCTCTGGTCTCCTTTCTTACATATCTATATGCTTCTAGCTCTCAAATTTATCTTTCTGGTCTAGGACTCCTTTATGTCCCAGCTATTTATTTACCTATTTTTAAAAAAGACATCTTTTTTTAATTTTAAAAAGCAAAACAGAGGAAAGGATAGAAATGATGCAGAATTTTTAAAAAATAGCAGGAAATTAATACTAGTTAATGTGTTGCATATTGTTATCTTGAAAGTCGTTCAGGTTACAAGATCAAGGCATAAAAAATGATCAAACAATCCAACAATACAGTACAAACTGTTCTTTTTGATGAACTAACAGAAATTAGTGTAGTTATTTATCGTGTGTACATATACATACACGTATTTATATATGTATACCTACATACATATAATCTTTTCTTCCTTTTCTCCTTTTCCCTATTGTTTTTTTCTTTTGAGCACTTTCTTTCCCTCTCATTATTACAATATCTATTGTACATTTTGGATCTTACTACTCTTTCAATTTTTTATTTATTTTTTTTACACTAGGGACCAGCTATTGATTTAAAATCTCTGCTGAGATATCTGTTAGGCATTTTAAATTTAACATGTTCCAAATGGAAACCTTGAATTTTCACTCCTTTCTGTCACACTAAATGTCATTATTATTCACCTATTACTTGACCCCAAACCTAGTGGTCATCCTTGATCCTCCATTTTATTACTTTCTGCATCTTAGTCCATCAGTGAGTGCTGTTGGTTTTGTACTTTTTTGAATCCACCCACTGCAGCCCATCTGCTTCCCCACCACTCTAGTTGCCGCCAGCGTATTTCTCACCTAGGGTGTAGGAGTCGCCTCACCAGTCTCTTGCTTGCCTCTCCAGTTAATTCTTCATGTGGTAGCTGGACAAATCACTGTTCAGTAAAAGACATCTCTCTGCTTAAAACCCTTCAATGTTGTCTTCCTTTCAAACTGCTCCAAGGCCTATTAGGCCTTAAGTGGCTTGGCCCTGCCTCTACTACTTCATCTGCATCTGAGATCTCATTCTGCCCCCTTTCCTGAGCTCCAGCCATGTGGCTCACATCGGCTGGCTCACACTTGCTGAACCTGTTCCATCTCAGCTCAGGGCCTTTCCTTTCTTTTTGTACCAGGGATCGAACTCACAACCTTGCACTTGCCAGGCAGGCACTTACACCGCTGAGCTAATCCCCAGCCCCTATCTCAGGGCTTTTGCTTTGCCCTTTTCCCTCTACCTGGATATTCTTCTCTCTGGCTTCTTACTGCTCTGATCTCAGTTTAAATAGCACCTTCTCAGAGAACCTTTCCTGACAACTCCATCTTCATCATGCCACTGTGTTTCTGTCCTTCACATGTTTTGAAAAGCTGTGCTAAAATTTTAGCTGGGTAATGATTTTAAAAATAGCTGATATTTGAGAAGATAGGTTAAAAAAAAGACTACAAGGGGAAGACATTTGTAGCACAGGATTTATATTCAAAATATACAGAGAACTCTCAAAGCTTAATAAGTAAATAGATACAATTTAAAGGTCAAAGATCTGTACAGGTACTTCATCAAAGATGGTATCCAGATGGTCACTAAACGTGTGAGAGATGTCCAGGAACATCCATTATTAGAAAATGCAAATTAAACCATAAGAAAAGCCACAATAAGACACTGCCACACATCTCTCACCATGACTTTTACAAAACAACCTATGTTACCAAGTCCTAGCAAGAACGGGAAGCACCTGGAAATCTCACACACCGCTGGTAGGGATGCCAAATAGTGCAGCCACTTCTGAGGAGAGTTTGACAATTTCTTATGAAGTACACATACTTACGTGTGGCCCAGCTATGCTGTTTAGACAGATGCAAACTTCTGTTTGTACAAAAACCTGAATAATAGTTATTAATAGTTGACAAGAACTAGATCTAGCCCTAGTGTTCCTTGAATTGGCAGCTGGAGAAACAATATGGATGGCGTGCGAATATGTGACACTGCTCAGCACTGAGAAGGAACGAGCTCCCGACGGACACAGCTGCATGGATGACTCTCAGATGCTTCATACGAAGTCAGAGATGCAAGATTCCAGGGCTACACACTGTGTCATTTCATGAACAGTGTCATTCTTTAAAAAGAGAAACAATAGCAGTGAAAGCCCAATGAGTGTTTGCTAGGGATAGAGGAAAGCTGAGAATTTCACTCCAAAAAGGCAACTCGAGGGCATGTTTAGGGTGATGATGCCATTTTGTGTTTGCTGTGACTGGTGTATCAGTCCACACATTTTTAAAACTCATAGAACATTACACCAAAGGGTAAATGTTTCTGTCTGAGTTTTAACATAAGATAAAAGAAAAAGATCACGGGCAGAGGTGCTCCTAAGTATTGGGTAAACTTTGATCCCCGCCCTGTACCCGCACCCCATCATGATGATAGTTTTGTTCCCAGACCAACAAATTCAGTTTTTATTCTTTCCAGAAAAGAGTTGTCAGGTTATAGCAAATGTTGGTTTCTCTTGAGGCATTTGTTGGCAGTAACATTCTTTAATGTTGCTATGTTGAGATTCTCATTTTTGAAATTAGCTTTTTTTAGATGAGCAAGCTTTTATTTTACATGTTCTTGCATTATTATTTCCAATATCAAAGCTTTTTTTTTTTTTTTCTGGTTGGAGACAGAGTCTTGCTGTGTAATTCGGGCTGGCCTGGAACCTGCAGCCGCAGCCTCAGCTGCGTAAGTGCTGGGTTTCCAGAGGGGCGCCACCACACGTGGGCAGTGTCTGCTGTCTTTAAAAAACCGCTGTGGGAAGAGTTTAATCTTGAATTTTCCTTTAAAGAAAGAGATGATTTCAGTGCTTTGTAATACAACATTATGTAGATGAACTGTTCTTTTCTTTTTTTGGATTGTTTTAAATGTAGGGACACTCTACCACTGAGCTACAGCCCTAGTCTTTATTTTTTGTTTTGAGAAAGGGTCTTACTAAGTTTCCCAAGCTGGCTTTGGATTTGTGGTCCTCCTGTCTCAGCCTCCTTAGTGGCTAGGATTGTAGGTATACACCACTGTTCCTGAGTCCATTCATGACCCAGGAACTCTAGCATCAAAAATAATTAAACTAATAAGATATAGAATAAAATGATTCTATTTTTTAATACTTTGGGCTCATCTCTAATAAAACAGCTCTGTCTACCAGAGGATATAAACAGTAAGTTAGCATTTATCAGACAGTGTTTTGTAGTTTATTATATTTTGTAGTAATTTATTGTGTGTTAGGTTATAATTACTTGAAACCTAAATCTAAACCTACTTGAAGAATTTCCATTGTGAAATCCATCAGGGTCATTATTCACTACACCCTATGATCCTTTTTGAAAAACAGTCTGACATTTATTTTTTTCTTATCTCCCTCAACAAAAGGGAACCACTTTTCATCCTGCAGAGGCATGAGCTGGTGTGTGGGGCTCGGTACGTGTTACCTGAGTATACCGACTGTAAGACTGGGGCTCCTGTGTTCACCTGATTCCACACGGAACTTCATTTTCCCACGTCTTCCCCTCCCCAGAAACTAGCTTGGTGTATTTATGCAGCAGTTATTACAGCTGTAGCAAGCATTTTCTTTCTGTACTTGGGATGATATGCGGGAGGACATTTGATAGAAAACCCGCTTCATCAGACTCTGCCCGGTCGTCAGGCTGTCCTCCGTGAGGGGTGGTGCCCAGCTATCTCCTCATGGGCATCATAGCACTTCTTCCAGAACTTGTCATTTAAAAACCATAAAACCAAATATTTAACAGCACGCTGGGTGTTTACCTTGCTGAGCCTTCTTGTTGGTTTTGTTGTTTTATGGAATGCTGTATTGCAGTCCATTGTTAATCTTGTCCTAACTCCATAAAATATATAACAAGCCGCGGAACAGAGTGATGACAGCAGACAAAGAACAGGGCTGCATCTGAATTCATGCAAATGTGGAGGTTTCCCAGAAAGCCATTTTTAAAGTATGAGCCACATTTTGAAAATAAAACAAAGAATAAGGCCTTGGAGTGGAAATCTGTAATGAAACCCATAATAGCTGAATGAGTACAATAAATTCTGCAGGGACAGGTTTCCATTTTCTGTTCCTTTTCAAATTCTAATACTAAACTCTATTAGTAGTCTGTATAAAATGATGAGACATGAAGCCCTGCTGGTGTAAAACTATTACTAATCTGTTACTTTGCATAAATTTTCACTCGAATGATTGTCTGTGGTCTTCTTATGAAGGACCTGTTATACGCTTTCCAGCTAAACAGATGAGACCTATTAACTATCTCCCTTGAATTGAATGGTGTTAGAATTCGCAGCCATTTCATTTCTTACCAGTTGGGAAAAGAAATGGGTTGTACAAGGAACACAAGGGTATTTGCTCCATTTGGAGAGCTGTGTTCTTGTGTGAATTGATGTCCTTTTCATCAGTTTCTGTGTCACATTGCACAAAGGGAGAAAGGCATTTTCAGTTTTATTTTAAAGGTAGGTATGTTCTAAAGTAGTCACTTTCCTGCATATAGGTCACATCATTGTTTTAACAAGAAAGTGTTCACTTCCTTCCCCAAAGTGTTTTCCCTGTTTCAGTTCATAGCATCTCTATTGTTTCTTGGTTACACAGACTTATACTTTAAATCACTTTGATTCCTTTTTTCTTCCTTCGGATGTGTAAGCCCTTGCCAGGTTCTTTTGATTCATCTTTCATAATGTCTCTTACATCAGTTTCTTTCCCGTTCCCATTGCCAGCATCCTAGTGGCTTCATGCCTAAATTATTACATCTTTAATTGGCTTCCCAACCTCAGTTAATTCTCTTCCAATCCATCCTGAACACACGACTCGATTTATATTACTAAAATACAGCTTTCTTAAACACAGCAAGTCAAGAGTTTAGAAGTGATTGCAATAATTATTGAAGCTACTGGTGTTATTAAGAGACATTGGTAGAATGTTATATTTCCTTTGCAACCAAAGAGACATGAGTTGGAATCCCACATTAATCCCTTAGTAATGATATGACCTTAGAGAATGAGTTTCTTGATTTTGGGTGGCTTTAGGGCCCTCAGTTGGCAACAGGAAGAGTAATACTGTACTGTTATGAGGAATAACCAAAATTCATAAAATACATAGCTTAGTGGACTCAATGATTATTATTGTTAGAAGTATTGTTGTTATTAGTGTTATCTCTAGGATGAAATGGAGAAAAGGAACAGAGTGCAGAGAGTGGAGCTAGGCGGAACATCTCTAATTAAAAAGTGTAAGAGATCTGGCATGGTGCACACATTTGTAACCTCAGCCACTGGGAAGGTTAAGGGAGGAGAATCACAAATTTGAGGACAGCTTGGTTTAGCAAGACCCTGTTTAAAACTAAATAAAAATAAGATCAGGGATGTAGGTAGTGGTAGAGAGTTGCTTAGCATGCATGAGCCCCTGGGTTCAATTCCTAGTCTCTCAAAAAATGAATAAATAAACATAAAGGGAAAGTCTTCCACATTAATAGATAACTCTAAAAGAGTGAGAATTTTTTTAAAAAAAAAACTTGTAGTTTTTGTAATGATTATACTTTTAAATATGTCTAGATCTTTTTGAATGACTACTTTTTACACGTGAGCTAAAACTTTCTTGCAAACCTAAGGATCCAAGACCATCAGTTTTGATGATTCGAAACTTACTGCTGACTTTCCAGATTGCAGTTTCATATACAGCAGTTAGTGCCAGATAGGAATGAAAAACAGGGTGGATGTAAGAGAAACTACCGGGGAGGAATCGAGAGAACCTGGCAACAAAGGCCAGTAGTAAATTGTGGTCAAAAAGTGGAGGCAGAGAGTGTTAGACATTTTATCTAGTAAGTGTAGGGTGAGAAGAAGGCATGAAATAGGACGCTGCCTGTCAGGGGCCACCAAGATTAGGAGAGGCCTTTTCACCTCTATTGGGAAGATTAGCATCAGTTCAAGCCTGGTGTGGAAATAAGAGTCTCCATGAGCCAAGGAGTATTGATACTGTTTTATTGTTACATGTCACTGGGGCACACTCTCTCTGGTATTATTGTCACCTTCATGTGTGACCACCATCCTGCTGCTCTTTGTGTCTTTGCAACTCGTGATCATTGTGATCTTTGAGGACTCTCAAAATGCTTGCCAATTCTAAAACACTTTTGAGGCACGTGTTTACAGGCAGTGGAAGTTTTCAAAGGTGGTGGTGGACACTGTTTGAGAGGACTGTTTGTAAAAATGCCTACGGAGTGAAAACAGGAAGGAAATGGGTGGTAGTTACTCATCAGTGAGTCTGGTGCAAGGTTTATCAGACTTTCAGTCTAAGCACTGTGCTAAGACCACAGTGACTAGAGACAGGCACCCATCTTCAAAGAACCTACACTTTGGCAGACTTTTGGCGGCCTGAAGGAGAGAGACCCTGGCGCCTTGGGACCTGCACCATGCGGTTGACTTGGGGTACCAGGAGAACAAGGAGCTCCTCCCCTCTCTGGGGGGAAGCAGTGATCCTGCCAGCATGTGGGCTGAGAATCAGACATCTCACGTCCTGTCTCCCACCCTGTGTCCCCCCTCCCCTTCCCCCCTGCTTAGCAAGTGGGAGCCAGTGAACTACACATCTTGTGAAAAGATTGGCTATGTTATTTAGTATGAGCTCCCCATATGCAAGATAAGGACCATTTGGAGGAAAACAAGAGACAATATGACAGATAGTGAAGCTCTCTGGTTGTCTAGCTTTGAAATTTATGCTTTCTTATGTTCTGTTTTGTTGTGTTGTGTTGTGTTTAATTTTACCCTCTTTTAAAATAAAATTTAAAAAAAAACCCTACACTTATATAAGCACAGACCATCCATCCTAGATGATGTGCATGCATTCCGCAGATGTTTGTTAGATTATGTTTATAACGCACTGTGTGCCTCCTGTACTAGGCAGCTAAGTGGAAGTGGGAAGTGAGTCAGAGATGCTCCCCGCAAGTGTTTGTGGTGTGTAATGCACTTCCCGAGCTAAGTACTTGTTAACGCCATTGTGCCAGCAGCAAATTTCACTGGTGGTGTACAAAGTCATAGCAAAGGGGTTCAGAGTACATAGGGCTCATAGACGATCAGAAAACCAGAAATCATTGGTCATTCATTCAAGGTGATCTTAAAGAATGGGCAGACTTTCAGTAGACAAAGAGGAGTTAGTGGAACTTGAGTGAGTAGTAATTTTCTAAGAGGCAGCGACACTGAGAAAATGATCGCAGCAGGGTAAGTATTTGGACAGCCAGGTGATAAGGGGTAGGTGAATCTATAGCTCACCTGGTTTGGTTCTCAATCACAAATGAACATTGGAGCCTCCTGGAGAGTTTGTTAAAATGCAGTTTCCCAGGCACTTGCCTCTTTTGATTCTTGGGACCCAAGAGCGACCTAAGAACTTCGATTATTTTCTGAACATGTATCATTTCCTGAATTTACATGTTTAATAACTATCTTGAGTGGCTCTAATTCAGTTTGTCCTTGAAAACAGTGACTGGTCTCAAACCTTCGGTCAGTTCTTCAGCCCTCTTCATGGCATCCGTTCTAAGTGGTTATCTCCACTTTGAATGCGCTGGCGCTAGCTTCTTATGGAGCCTATTCTGTATCTGAATCGATCCACTGGTCAGAAAGTTTCACTTTATTGAGCTGAAATTATATCTATGGCTTTTGCTCTCCTCCCTGGACACCACAGAAAACAATAATATGCCTTTCCCGTGCGAGAGCCGTTAGGCGTTAGAAGGCCTCTCTTTTGTAAGCTGAGCACATCTGCCTTCTCTCTTGATTCAGTTTCGAGTCCTTTCTCTATCCTAGGACATGTGTCTGAATGTATTCCCGTTTCTGTGTGACCTTTGCGAAGTGAGGCACCCTGAGCCAAGCACTGCTGTCGCGTGGCCTCTGAATTGTGAATGAATAGTACCCAGATGGGCCACGTGGTTGTATCAGTTATTTCCTCATATGTCCTCATAAATATTGTAATGAAAACTTGGGGACAAATGGTTGACTGGGATAACCTTTATTAAGGATTACATGCCAACAAAAAAAGAGAGGGACCAGAACTCGCTTGTTCCAGGGTTGGTAATTGTCAGCTACACAATTTTGGAATGGAATATAATGAACTAGAATACTGTCCTGCTCCTTTTAAAATTTTACCCTGTGTTTTGACTTACAAAAATACTCATCTTCCACTTCCATTTTTCTTCTTACAGCTTCCTCTCTCCCAGCCCTATCTTTCTTTTTAAGAACTTTGTATTAGTGCGTGTTTGTAGTATGTGTTTACATTTCTCGTGTAGTGTAGGCTGGGTGCTGTGTATGTGGGGAGAGGAGGTGGGATGCTGATACGCTCCTGGAGGGGCCGAGTTGCCTTGGCTGGGGGAGCACAGTTGCCGTTGGCACCCCACTCTTCTCCTGTGTGACCCGTGACACACCGCTGTTGCTGTTGCCAACTTACCCAGAGCTGCACGGAGCGCTCAGGGTTGAATTCATAAGCCGCCTGTGGGAGGGTAGGTAAGTGTAGGTCTGTAGGTCTGTTTTAAAGTTGAACCATGACCAAGCTGCTCACAAATCTTCTCACAGCCTTCATTCACCCTGTTATCATTTCAATTCAGATTTTATCTTCTAGCAACTTTTTTGACTTACCCTCAAAATACTTCGTTTGTGCCAAGATGGGGTGTTTTTCCAACATGAGAAACCATATTATACAACCTTTCCCTAAAGAGGCTGATGGTAGGGACAAAGATGGGAAGGGATTCAATGTTTTTTTGCTTTTTCCGAGGCAGCACTTCAGTACATTTTCTTGCTTTATAATCTTAATTATTCAGAAAAGATACCCACTAGTTAGCAATTTTGTTTCAGAGTTCACCAAGACTAAAGTCTGTACTGTAATATCCTTGCATTTTCCCCATTTTTTGTCTTTTAGTGATAGTCGTAAGTTTGTTGATGACTATTAGAGCTCTTGTTTGTTCTCTCACTGGTGTTTGCCTTCTAGAATAAAGCAGGTCAGTGGGCTTTTCACGAACTCATCAGTTTCCAAGTATTACTACCCTTTAAATTTCTTTTCCCCTGCCTTCTTTGCTGAATTATTTGCAGCATCTTTTGTCTGTTGCTCGTTATGCCAGGTGATTGAAAAGTCTGTTGAGTCTCCTCCTATCTTTCTGACCCCAGAACTGACAGGTGTATTGTAATAAATTGCTGTGTACACTGACCCAAATTCTATCTAACTGATGGATCTTGCAAACTTCCATGAGTTTCGACAGTAAGAGGATTTTTTTCTGAATCTTCACTTCTCGACAGCATTTTGTTTCAATACTAGTCAGCTTTTGGTATATTCTCTTTTACTTAGGAAAAAAAAACAGTTAAATACCTTGCAAAAAAGTCAAGCAGTGATGGTTCTGATGACTTATAGAATTGGCATTAATAAAGAAAGAAATATGAACAACATAGGGAAGAATTACTGTTTACTGACTTGCTTTCTTTTTTCTTTTTTCTTTTTTTTTTTGCTGCTGCTGGGGATCGAGCTCAAGACTTTGCATTTGCCAAGCAGGCACTTAGGCCGCTGAGCTAAACACCCGGCCCTGACTTGTTTTCTTGAAGACAGTTTTTGAGGATCATTTAGTGTTCTAACTAGCCAAACGTATGGGAATTTTGCCTGTTCAGGGTTAATTTATCTAGATTTATGTGCAGAGTTTGGCTTTAGGACTTTGTAATATGTTCTGGAGAATTCGATCCTACTCTACCTAGCTACTTAGTGTTGCATAATGAGTATTTATTTGTTTGGCATTCAGTAGACCTGGGTTCAACTGTATGACCTGGACTAAGATACTTGTCTAAGCCTTAGTTTCCTTATCTGTAATATATGGCTGGTGTTAGACTCTACCTTACAGTTACTGTGAGGATTAAAGAGAATCATAAATGTGAAGCCATAGTGCCTGGCACAGCATTAGCACCCAAGACATGGCAGATACCAGTGGTAAACAAGACAGTTCCTTGATTACCGTCCACTCACCATCTCTGAATAAGAGAGCAGCACTGAGCAGGTCCTTACAAAGCGGTTATTTGCTTATGATTTCCTGTGCTTCACAGCACAAGGACAGGTTGCATTTAAAAAGACCATCTTCTGAAGCCAGTCCTTTGTGATGATCCCAGGGACTGTTGTGTCTGTCTGCTGGGAGGTGAGCCTCCAGTTACCTGAGCCCGGTGAGTGGAGCCCTCACCACTCAGCTGTCTTGCTTTTCGTTTTGCTGTGCTGTTCTACCCTTGGTTGTGTGAAAACTTTCCTCAGAACAACAGAAGAAAGTTTTCTGGTCTGGGGATTGTGTTATACACATTTAATACTTTTTCAACTGCTACCTAGATTGTGTTTCTAGAAGTAAATGTTCTAATTTGTTCACTCCTTAGCAGTACTTGGCAGATGTTTCATATGTAAGTTCTTAATAACTTATATTAACTAACAAATAAATGTGTGATCTTATATTCACCCCACTATACCCATTTTGCCTGACCACATAATGAGTATATTAATACAAATGTCTTCTTAAATCATAAAGTCCATGTATTCATTTCAAGATCTGCTGTTGATGTACTTTCTTCAGTATGTAGTCATTTAGACAATTCTCTATTCAAGTGTCTGCATTTAATAAAGTAACTGTGATGATACAGATAACTCCAAAAGAAAAAAATGTCTATTTTAGGAATATTTTCATAAATAGATAAAATCTCCAGTATTCTTTGAATATATAATATTTCAGAGTAATAAAATTACAATACCAGACAGATTCCTTGGGCTGGCTTGGCTTGATCACGCACTCTATCAGTTCACACTGCTTATGTGGTTCAAACCATCCAGTTTGTCAGTGTCTTCTCTAGTGCGTTTTGATTTCTGCTAACTCTTTACTAGACTCTTCAGCTTGGCTCTTGTCAAATTATTGGTCGTCAACAGAAGGGCGTTCGGACTGAGGATCCTATCCAGGTTTTCTTCTATGAATCACTTAAGAAGGTAACAGGCTGTGGATCCTGTCAGAATCGACTGGGTCATCCTGCGTGACAGCCAACTCGAAAATCTCAGGGGCGTGTTTCTTACTCATATGACAAATTCGATGAGACTTGGCAGGGGGCATTGCTCACTGCAGTCACTCAGGAACCCTGGCTAACCAGGATCCATCTCAGTACCTGCTTCCAGGCTCACGGAGGCGGGGAGTAGAGCCCGGGAGGCGTCCACTGCAGCTTGCCGTCCTCTGGGTCAGGCCCAGCTCACGTCCCTTCCACTCACAGCGCGCCTGGCTCCCTTTAGCCACGGAGGAGCAGGAAGTTCAGTCTTCCGTGTTCCCCGAAGGGGAGGAGAACCAGACATCGATGAGGAGGAATAATGACCGCAATTAAGAATAAATGAATCAGTTTTCTTTTAGTTAGTGTCAAATTACCGCTGTTTTGCAGGGCGAGGTGGGTAGAGAATGATAACTTTTTAGCACTGTATTCAACAACCCAGACTGTTTCAACATGTAAGTAGTTTTAAATATAAATTCTTGCATACACGTGATGTAAAATGTAGTGACTAACATCAACATAACAGTGTTTTGTGCCCTATTCTAAGTGTTTGACTCACTGTTACTCATTTAACCCTCATGACAATCCTGTGAGGATGCTGACATTCTGTCCCTATTTTATAGATGTGGAACCTAAAGCACAGAGAGGTTAAGAACTCCAACATGTCATGACTGATAACAAATCCAGGGTTCTATCTTAGGTAGTCTAGCTTCCGAGTCCACCCTCGTAAGTCACCAGGGTGTATTCCATTCACAGCAGCCCAGTGGTGGTGGTGATGAAGATGATGATGTGTGTGGAACCCAGGGCCTCATGCACCCCAGGCAGTGCTACATCCCCAGCCCTTATTATTTCTTAAATAACCTGTGTGCTGCAGTAATCTCTAGTCCTCCAGAGGGAAAACTGAGGTATTAGCAGGGGGCTGGACTAGGTTACTAAGAAATTTCCTTCCAGCCTTATGATTCAGTTACAGTTCTGGAGTAACTCTGGAAAATATTTAAGTGTGCCAGGCACTGTGGGAGACTCTGGTGATTTGCTGTAGTAAG